>KZ072901.1:117428-127932 GCA_002091845.1 Anopheles cracens | reverse complement strand
CTCGAATGCCTGAGGAAGGTTTTCAATTATGTTCATTTTTTATATGCATATTTTGAATTATTTGGATTACAATGTGTGCATACTATACATGACTTGACAAACAACTGTCTCTTCTTAGAGAAAGCCACGCGTTGTTCGAGGTAAATTCCAGTAACTCCGAAAGTTACAAATATCTTTTATATTTTTTTCTCCGAAAGTTACAAATAACGGAATTCACCAACATGTTTTACGCATTGTTTTGATTTTTTTTATTGTTTTCGTAAACATTGACGGCTGTTTATTTCAGGTTGAAAGATGAAATGAAAAGAGATAGGGTCACAAACTCATTGGATTATAAAACTAGAATAGTTGGCGCACAACTCGTTTTTTTATCGCATAAAAATCAATACAAAAAATTGAGAATTTAGAGCAGCACGGGCACGGTGTCGGAGAGCATTCGCCGAAGAGACGGGCGGCTAATATTGGTTTGAGATTGATCCGGCGTGCAGAGAAGATCTGGTATTGCTGAAATATATCGCAACGATGTTTATCAATCTCGAGTCGAATCCCCCTTACTGTGTATTGAAAGTGATCCTAGGAAAGCGCAACTGAATCGCTATGATTTTTGTTTGTAGGACATTTTTAGTTGCATTACTTGGCATTTGTTTATAAGAGAACTGTTCAAACTAGATATAATTAATACTAGATATATTTTACTAATACCATCAGTTTTGAGCAGTTATGCTTATCTTGGAAAGTTTTTCTTCCATAGAAAATGATGAAAGAAACATTTTAAAAGAAGTATCATTTGATGGTGTTAAAGAGCGGAGCTCAGGTTCGGGATCGAGCAAAGGTTCGATCCCGGATCGCTCGCACCCGAACTCCTCTTTTAAACAGTAAATTCCAACACTCCGGGCTGGCTTCGGCTTGTGGTGTGTCCTGGCACTCCGGGCTCAGGAATAACTCCACCACCTTCAGATGCTTCTGAGAAATACTTATTTATTTTCTATTCGGAATCTATAATCGGAATCAAATGTGCTTCTGGTTGCGCTCCTTTTATATTGGACGACGCGGTTTTTCAGAGCCTGCTTTGTAATGCGTTTCGTTTTCACCGCCTCCTATTGGCGCTGAGTAACAGATGGTTAGGCAATTTTGATTTTGATGATAATGAAGGAAAGAGAGTTCAAGACTAACAGACCTATCATAAATCTCGAACAACTCTCGAATACGTCGGAAGCTGCCGAGTCGAACGGAAAAATATTTAGTATCACATTCGCCGATGGAATCGGTGTGTTCGATGAAAGTTTCATCGATTGCATTTCCTGCGGTTGCTGAGATTTTGGAAACATTTCAACAGTGCTGGAGGGAAGAAACCTGGTAAACCAACCAACGTGAAGAGTTTGTTGGAGAAGTATTTCGGCTTTAATTGTGGAAAATCGTTAAAATAGTGAGGACAGCGATAGTAAACATCAGAGATACCTGTCATGCAACCTGAAACTGCAAAGGTGCAGCGCGGATTCTTGAGAAATACGTCGAATCCGTCGTCGAATATTTAGATCGAATACCGAATTGATATTTTTTAACTAATGTGTGAATAAATTAGTCCAGTTTCGATGGTCAACGTGCACACAAATCGTCCTAGGCCTTTAATTTTACCGAGTGCTCATCCCATCAACACCCTTCACCACAAAAACTAACTAAAAAAACCACTAACGATATCCCGAGCGTACACGGAAGTTCAACAACCGATAGGCTATTGCTTTATTTTAACCCTTATTTTCTTTATTTCCTTGATCAAAGATTTGCAAGCAATAAGAGACATTGAAATGTCGTTCAGGAACAACATCGATCATAGTAAAACAATAGAATTTATACAAACACTGATTTTCCGACAGCTTTACTTGTCGGCAGAAAATTTGTCGAATTCGACTGTCGGTTCGAGATCTATGATACAAAATTCACCTTGCATCGTCTCGAAACTACCGATGGCAACTCGATCTCGATATGGTATGGTAGCAAAATAAATGAAATGAACGTTCGAGAGAATTCTGCAGATTGTCGAATGGAATATGATAGCCCTGTAAAATAGGTTACAAATTTGATAATCAAAAAATTGCTCTGTAATAAAGAAAAAATTGCAGGACTATCAGGCAAAACCTCAACGACGGGTAAACTCAAAAACTACAATAGACTGAATATGTACGCTCTATTGACAAATCCATGACGGAATTCATAAGACTTCTGTCCGGACAACCCGGTTGCTTTGGTCAACACTGGAGGGAGGTGTTGCTTTGGTCAACACTGGTTTCACATGACTGGATTGGTTTCAAATACCAACTGGACTGAATATCAGACTGCATGACGGGAATAGGTCCACAATGATTATTGAATTAAGCGGACGCCGAAGTTGTTTGAGTCCCAAGTGCTATGATACGTACCAACTCCCGCTATGTACACCAGTCGTCTGGATACTTACTCAAATTAGTAATAACGTCATTGGAACCGAACCGATCCATCCGCTTCTGGTCGTCCTCACCGAGCAGCCAGTACGTTCGCATTTCGCCCTTTCCCTTTACCTTTATAATGCCACGCTCCTCACACTTGTAGCCGCCGAGCTTCTTCAGCAGCCCGTGCGTAACGGACGAGATGTGGATCTTCAGCGCCTCGCCGTTGCTCTCCATGCGCGAGGCCGTGTTGACCGTGTCGCCAAACAGGCAGTAGCGGGGCATCTTCAGGCCCACTGCGTGCCGATCGCCGTTCCGGAGGGGCAACCCGGAAACGACCATGTACGCATCGCCGATCGTTTCCACCTTGTACACGTCGTAGCTGGAGATGATGAAGTCGCAGCAGGTGTAGAGATCGTTCAGCATTTCCACCACCTCGAGGGGGGTGCTCTGGGCACAGAGCTCCGTGAAGCCGACCAAATCGCTGAAGAAGATTGTGACGCAATCGAAACATTCCGCTTCGACCCGTTCACCCCGTTTAAGCGATTCGGCAACGCTCCTGTGAGTGAGGAAGACGAAATCGTTACACCTGCACAGGACCTGCTGCCCAAATCCATGCTTACGCACTTCGGAAGCATCCTTAGGAGAAGTGATTCGGTCTTTTTCTTCTCCTCCGAGAGCTGGTTGGTTCGCTCTTGAACAATGCCCTCCAGATTATACGCATATTTCTCCATGATCGCAAGCATATTATCGAAGATGTTTGGCTTCCTACAACACACCACGAAGGGTGATTTAAAGGATATCGACGACTTTAAAGCTATACGAATACTACAGCTGTTTACTTACAGTCCGGCCTGCATCGGCTTAAGCTTCACCCGCACCAACCGTATATCCGGCCGGTCTTCGGGATCTTCCGCCCAGCAGGAGTGTAGCAGCTGTATAACGTACTCTGGCGCATCAATGCCGCGCAGCGATGGACGAAATATTCCATACTCCTCCGGGGACATAACGCGTGCCACGATATCTGTCGGAGAAAGACACCTATGAACCTTGCGCAGGGATGAAACGCTCCCAACCGGTACTACCTTGCCAGCTCATATTGACATCACCCCACGGTCCTTTGCGTCCCACGATTTCGTACAGCACAATGCCGAACGAGTACACGTCGGCCTTCTGCGTACCGCGCGGTAGGCTGTTGGGATCGCGCAGTATTTCCGGCGCTTTCCAAAGACTTCGTCGGAGCTCCTTTTCGAATCTGAAAGTACATAGGTAGTCAGAAAATTATTCCTCTATAGTGCGCACTGTTCGAAACACACTCACTTGCTTGGCTCCTCCTGGCAGGATTTAAACTCGTGCAGCCCAAAGTCCGCTATCTGTGCGACCCAGCGCGAATCGATCAGTATCTTGCTGGACCGCAGATTGCCGTGCGAACCGACGTCGCTGTCGTGCAAGTAGATCAATCCCTTCACAATGTCGCTCACGAGCGATGAGATGAACATGTGGTCTAGCTTGAGGTCCTCGTTCGACAGCACATCGACCAGGCTGCCGCGGGCGCAGTACGACGTCAGGATGCTTACCGTGCCGTGGTCGATTGACGCACCGACGAAGGTGATCAGGTTCTCGTGGCGTATTTCGCGCATTTGCTTCAGCTCCTTGCGAATGTTGCGCGTGATGTCCACAGACCGCTTGTGCAGGTACTTGATGGCGACGATGTTACTACGGTACAGCCCTGAGTGGGTGGGAGAGAAGGTCTGGGGTTAAAACGAAAGATAGACTTATCTTGATACCATTTGGGTAAAAGTTTGGAAATTGACTTAACGGCCGGATGTGCTATAAAATCATACCAGTATCATATACATTTGGCTACTTTGGACCTGGCATTCGTTTAAACCGATGTCGTTTATTTTGGAGCGATGAGAAGACTTTGGGGAATGGATAGCGGGAGAGGACAAAAATGTGTCGAAATAACGCTGAGCACTTTACAATTCTTAAACATTGTTCAAATTCTTAACTACAGCAAACGAAAACGACTTGTTTTGTGATCCGACAAACATATCCACCTTTTTGCTTAGTTGCTTAGATGTATGCTTAGTTGCATTATTCATACTTTTAATCTTTTCAAGCTCTTGAAGCAAGCAGCCCCACATTGAACAGTACGCAGCCATACGCAGCCATTTAGTGTCAGTACGCAGCTACGTGAGGTTTCCAACGATAGCGTCGTAGAAGAAGGTGCAGAAACGGAAATTGGTTTTCGAACCTGGTTATTTTGCGCCAAAATTTGACCAGGTGCTGAACCTAGCTGGTTGTAGCCTCCGTTACATCTGTCTTGATCCGAAGTGTTTTCAAACATGCTACTTCTTGCCGTTAAACTGATCTTCTTACAAACACTAGACTACTCTCAGTAAAGCTGTAATTATTGTCCTAGGGACGATACTGCCTGAGTCCGGAGCTTTGCGGCACTCACATAAAAATTACACAAGATTCGTAGTCAATGATCGCTCTCTCACAATATCACACCATGTACACTAATCTCAAACACTTTTTATGGTTTTAGTTGCTTGTGCTCACCAATGGTAGTGTAGGCCCGTTTGTTCGAGTCTCCGGCGTTATTCACCATAATGCTTTGCTGGCATACCTGAAAAAGGGTATCCTTTGTTAGTATTAACATCATTAACACTCGACACGTTGCCCGTTAGACAGTTGTTTGCCTTTTGGAAAACCAATTTCCTTGGATGATCCGTTTTCTTGCCTAGGAAATTGATTGATTATGCACTACCACTACTCCACTAACATGCTGTACACGACCGTACTCACGAAATTTTTCCGCAGCTCATTGTTGTAAAGCGCATCGGGTGAGGTTATGAGAATCACGTCCTTCATATCCACCTTCCACAACAGACACGCCAACGTCTGCTCGTAACGATAATGTCTGCAGAGAAGGGAAACCAGAGCCCCCAGAGGGTGATATCACACGAAAGTAAACCCACCAGCACTCATTAAACCGGAAGCGACACCAGAGTCGTAATGGCGCGAGGCACTCACTTGAACAGGATAATAGTAAAGATGGCCATGAACAGGATCACAACGAGCGCCCCGCTGATGTACCGCCAGTCCTTCGTCTTCGGGCGGCATTTCTCGTTGTAGAATCCGCAGACCGGCTCGGCTAGTGGGGGCCGTCCCTTCAGCCACATAATGGGCCGGTTCGGGTTGAGGTACCGAAACTCGGGCAGTGCGGTGGCGGTCGTTGCGTTTCGCGCACCGTACGCAAACAGCGCCACCGGTTGCATCGACATCTGCAGCGAGTTGTTCACCTTGTCGTCCTTTTGCAGCGCGATGACCGAAAAGTTGCCCTCGGCGTCCCCGTTCGCGTCAATGTATACCTGTGTGTTCAGCGGATGGGAAAGATTGCAGGATTGATGGGATGCTCTAAGCACGCTGCCTCAACCACTGCCGAACGGAATGTGGGACGGGGCCACTTACGTCAAATCCTTGGATCGAGTGGTACGAGCGGTTGAATATATGGCGCATAATCAATCTTCCATCGGAGACGTCTCCGCCGTCACGTAAAACTTCGGTTGCCGCCCGAGCGTATATGATGAGTGCATCGTACAAATACGCACCGTAGATGGGCACCTTATGGGTGAGACGAAACTAAGCATTAACTACGGTTCTACGGCCTGCACCCAAATGAAGTCATTCACTTCGTTTCTCACCTGTATCTGATCGAATATGTTCTGATTGCTCGGAAGCGGCACACGAAATGGATCCATCCGCGAGTATAGCTTGAAGTTGTGGCAAAGCTTTCGGTACCGTGGGTTCATCGGAAACAGGGGCGATATGCGTAACACCGACTGGAAGGCTTCCTGCAGCCGCTCCTGGTCCTTGTAGTTGTATCGCTTGCGATTCTGATGCTTATCCATCGAGCTGCCGAAGTACTTCTGGTAGAAATCGGAGTATTCTATGAAGAATCGAACACAAAATACAAATCTTCGATATCGGTACACAACTTTTTATGATAAAAACCAAGTGGTTGACTACCTTGATAGATGTTGCGCTTCATGTTCGGATCGTAGATCTCATCGTCGATGGAAATGACAATGTAGTCGCCCGTGCTCAACAGCTTCCGGTTCTGCAGGCACCGCACAAAGTCCACCATTTCGATGTGATCGCCAACGAACACGTACACTGTGCATGAGGAGAATGAAGAAGTGCAGTTAATTTGGAAGTATGGACATCGATCACAAATGGATTTTGACATTAAAATCAAATTCGATATGAACATTCAGACGGATAGGGCTAACTAAACTAGGGGTAGTTTTAGATATAATCTGACCGTCTAAAAACCTACTAAAAAGCCGCACAAAAATAGGTTCTGGACAGCCAGATTCCATCTTAATCTACCAAGCGTAAAAACTACCCAGAAGCGCTACAGTACCTCGTGTGCTGCGGTAAGTCTCGTCCACTATCTCCTGCAGCTTGTAAATTTTCGACGGAATATAATCGGAATAGATACGAAAGTGGTTTACCGTAAGGTTGTTCCATTCCGCTTGCAGCTGAAAGCAAAAAGTAGATTACATGGGATGGTTTTGTGAATCGAACACACATATCGAACATGTATGGACTGTACCGCATCTTATATGCCTAATGTTTTAACCCTTAAAAGATTTGAAGATGAGTAATATTTCATTTGACTAATATACTGGGTCACATATTCCATTATCACTTCATATAATGCATTCATATCACTTACATAATGCATTCATATCACTATCAAGTTTTTTCTCCTTTTTCCTTGGCCCAACGACCTACGTGGACCTACCTTCTTTCGAACGACTTACTAGCCTAATTTATTTGACCATAGCTGATCAATTACTCCTTGATAGGGGGAAACGGTACAGATAGGATTGTGGTTCCGATCCTGCCGTGTGAAAACCGGGACCGCTATCACTACACCACCGAGTCACTTCAAACTTAACTCAACTGATATGTTTAAATTCATGATTTGTCAAAGCTGCGAAGTGTGGATCAGGGATTAACAACTTTAAAATTCAAAGTTAATGAATTATGGGTCAAATTTGAAATCACAAAGTGTTGGCGGGGTTTATAGGAATCAAATTCTATTAAAAAAAAGGTAATTGCATCACTAGTAACACAAGATAATGATATGTAACTTATTGTTGAACAACAGAGACCTTAAGTATTCAATTAATATCTCCATCCAACCTACTACTTAATACCAACATACCAATTATTTGATTTGAATTTATTTACTTTTTGACCCTTTTTTAAATCAGTTCATTTCTTAGTAAATGCACAGAGTTGGATGTGAGTCTACATTTGCAGTCTTGAGCTTTTTTAAAATAATATTCTTGATTCGCAGCAGTTGTCCACGACTGTATGTAGATCCAAACCTGATTGTAACGCGCTCTGCATGTGTAGCCAAATTAGGAGAACTAGGGAACTCGAAGGAATGCTCGAGCGCTGAAAAAAAGTGGAACATACAATTGCCCTTTATGCACGAGTAGAACTCGCTATACATTGAACGTAGATAAACCAAGCTGCTCATTCAGCATGTTAGTCAGATGATGACATTGTTTAAAAATAATTTTGTGTCATTAAAAAAACAAAAAAACTATAAGTTTATAATGCCCAACTTATTAGGCGGGCCACGTATGACATCATCGCGATCCACGTAAAAGAACGTCCTACACTCTCTCTCGATTGTAGTCGGAGAGGAATACTTGCAATCATCAAGTTACAAATTTATAAGCAAACCGTATTTTGCCACAATATAAATATTGCGTGGTGTTTTTTGCTACTCGTCAAGGGTTTCAGTTATGACTTTCAGCATGAAGTATCTTCTCGAAAGAAGGAACTGAATTCCAGCTATTTCCCTCATCCCTGTTTCCCTGGCGTCTCTGGGGATCTTTTCTTCAATTGGTATATTTTACGCGAGCTGCTTCTGTTGCGATGTTGCCTGCTTCCTGGGTATTAATTTCATGCTCCATATGATGTGAGCAATACGAAACGAAGAAACTGACGCGTCCTGTGGCATTAGAAATTCTGAAGGCTAATAGATTCTCTTCTCGGAACGGTCGCATCATTCGCCGGTGGAATAACAGCCCACTGGCTGGCAGATGCAGCTTTGCGCAGCAGCATTCAAAACACGCTACAATGTGGAAACTTTACCTCAATTGCATGCGCGATCTCCATGCTCCAGGCCGGGTGCTTGCTGGCTACGATGCTGAAGCAGTGCCAATTGTTGGCCAGCAGCAGGGCGGCGACACTTTTCGACACCTTCGTTGCCGGTGGCAGCGTCCGGGCGAAGCTGCTGTAGACCGTCTTGTCTGAAACGGCAATGTCGGCGCATTTCTGCAACAAAACAGAGCGATTGATCCACCGGCGAAGACGCTCGGGATGCTCCCACCGGACCCGCACTCACATACGATATCATTGGCAGATTCCAGGCCGAGGCAACCAGCGCCTCCGAGGTGCAGGTTTCATCCGGTCCGACGAACACCACGATTCCGCTGTCGCGCATCTCGGTCATTTTCCTACAGAGAAACAAGGAGCCAAGGAGCGAATGGTGCACTTGTTATTGATGTCGGTGTTTCGGTGGTTTGTTTTTGCAACACCGTGTAACATACTCACTGTATCGGGAATGCCTTCAGGGACTTTTGTGCCCCGATGTCGACCGCCTGGAAGCGCAGCTTTTTGCCGGGAAGCAGCGCCGAATCGTTGTTTATCGTCTCTATCGCCAGCAGCAGTGCACCGAGCACGACCTGCGGTGAAAGGATGCATGGGCCGAGGGGAGTCCCAATTTTAATCGCGTGCGATTCGATCGTATCTCAATCAGGTGCTTAATCGGGTTGAAGCAGTGCAACACGGTGGAATAATACAGCAGCTGCGTGTTTTAAATACGAACTTATATTCAATCAAAAAGGTATCCTGGTTTTGTTTGGAAGCTTCGAATCGTACAATGTATAAAAATTGTTTCGTCCTGATTTTAAACTATATTTTTTGAATATATCCCGTAGAAAAGCGATTTTTGTGCTTTCAGATTAAGATTATTTTGATGTTACCGTTTAAATGTTGTGTTTTTATGTCCTTTTAATGTTTCGATCGATTGTATGATGAAGATCGAACTAATTCACAACACCAAAAGAGTTGGGAAAAAGATAACTTAAGCATCCTGTGAGAAGAGGTTTCTCGCAGGGAGTATCACGAAACTTGCAGGCCGAGTGAAGTCTGGACTATTTGAAACCCTATTAATTTTACGTAGATACGGGACGGTAATCCTGGAGTATACTTAAAGAAACACGGGAGCTAAGCCACGAAAACGGACAACCTCATCTAAACTTTGACTCACAAAGGAATCAATGCTACACCAATAAGGCCATTCTTCAAAAAACGAGCCAAGTTCTCCCGGGATATAGTGCCTTAGGTTGGGCAGAAAAAGTTAATTAGTCCAAGTCCACTCTATGATGTGTTGACTGATGCAAACGTATACATGATATGAAGTTTTGCTACACCAACAGTAAGCAATACGGTCAGACCGTTCCTAAATAAATATTAAAAAGGTACTTATAATACCTTGGAAATAACTATGTAGGATGTTAATTCATTTATAAATTTAAATATGTGAGATACATTGTTACGACATTTTAAACTAAAGAACAATAGGCTTCTGTTTTTATTTACGGTATTATGCTTAATTTAGAATTTATATTTTATCATCTTTATATGTTTGTCAAGAAGTAAAAATGACGCTTAAAAGGAGTGGATAAGAGAGTTTAAGCTCGAGGAAGCGATAGTGATAGGAAGAGTTGAAGGAGTTCAAATCGCAAATCTAATCGTAGGATAGGTTATAAAGATTCATAGATCAATACAAAGGATCACTTTTTCCCCATAGTTGGTATGGCGCGAATCTATGGTAATGAGCAATTAGAAACGAGACGAAAAAGCGAGATGGAAAACAATAAAGTTCGTGAAAATATACACTAAATAATACTAAAATTCTTAAGATTATTGTAATTGTTAACATTAAAATCAATAAAAACAAGTTATTACTAAAATTTAAC
>KZ072901.1:85973-107990 GCA_002091845.1 Anopheles cracens | reverse complement strand
ATCCTAAAAAGGGTTTTTTTTGTGATACCCCATTCTTCACGCTTGTCATCTATTGAGACACTTTAAGTAGCTAAATGTTTTTATTTTAAAAAGGGAACATAAATTGCAAGGGTCAGGCACACCAAAGCAAACCGTAAAGTAAAGTAACGCTTCACTGAGTTTGATTATCACCTTCCCGCCGTTGACGAAGGGTGAAGAAGAAATTGAAGCTATTAAAGGCTGGAATGGATTTTCTCGAAATTAAAATTATGAAACCACACGACGTCCGCCAATGGGTTGTCAGCACCAGCCCACGCAGCCGGTGCTTTATGGTGTCAAAAATATTTTAATTAAAAAAATCGAACACCGAAATTGCGTTAATTTGAAAGCAAAACACACACAGAAAACAGCTCGCCACCGGAACGATCCCTTCCACCGGGCGGGCAGGTTATCCTAATTAATCCACTCGCGAAAACTCGTTTCACCCCCAACCGAGCAGAAGAAAAGCTCACTACGCGAAAGTAACGTTTTCCGTTGGCGTTCACTCACTCCTGATCGGCTCACCCCACCGCACACCACAAGCACCGACCACAAAGCACAATCGTATTAACGGTGTTGGCGTTGTAAAACCACAACCCCGTTCCGATGACATTCGCGACCCCGGGGCCGGGGGAGAACACAGGATATCGCTGTCGATATTCGCCCGTTTCCACACCCCGGTTTCGATTCGATCTAATTGACATCAATTGGTGAGCTAATCCTTCGGGACCACATGCTGTCAACGGATCCTTTCACCCGCGCGTGTGCGAGTGTGTTGGTGCCTTTTATCATTATACCGCTTTCCCTTTCACTCTGCCCACCGGCGATGGATGTGCGGATGATTTTGCTTACTTTGGCACTGTTTGCACTGTTGCGGCCCTGTGGGTGGAGCTGGCTCCAATTAAAAGTTATTGGAAATTTAAAACTCCACCAACCGACGGGCCATTGTGGGATGTTTTTTTTGCACTGTTCTCTGGTGCGTTTCACTTTCACTTGACACTTGGCGGAAAACTGTCCCGAACAGGCGAACCTTTAAGCTTCCGGCTTCCGCCTGGGGCTGGGAAACTCTAGGCACGGTTCTAACCGCGAACGGACTGCCCGATGCCGGCGGTGGCACTTGTTGCTTTATATACACCCCGGTTTGTCGCGAGTTTTGCGCGAGAGTTTCCCGAGAACATGTAATATTAAATGTCCCAATATGTACTACACCAAAAATAGACACAGCTTTCTCCTTTCGAGCGGTATCCGACATAAGAAATGTTCTTTCTTATTTTTGTGGCTCGTTGAATCCGAAGGAGCTGCAGAAAAAACGATGGGGAATGTGAGAAAACACTAAATCAAAATCCTGGAGGTCCTTGAAGCTTCTTAGGTCAATAAAGGTGTAAAAAATACTCCATAGCGTATAATTTGAAATCAAAACAACCTTCGATACATTCTCCATTTTTTTTACACAGTTTCAATGCAAATCTCGCTTGGCTCGAAATGATCCGTTCTGGCCCAGTCAATATAAGTGTGGCTCTATTATATGTTTGAACAATAACACCCGGCCGTTTGGTCAAAAAGGCAAAGTCTTTGGAAAACATATCGTTTCTGTTAGGTAGTTTAGATTTGAATCGCCGCTTGATGCGACATTTACTATGTGGCTCGAGAAAAATCCTTTGCGAGTATCGCTAAGGTCATCTCCTAAGTTGCGACGAACCGAATTTCTTTAATTACATACTTGTTCTAATACCAATGCACCTTCGTAACTCATGCACGACCAACTATTCGAGTTAAATATAATACAAATAATAATACAAGAATAGGAGTCTCAAACGAGATCGTTCATAACTTATGAATGGAAGAAATATTAGCTGTTGGAAAACGTCAAATGCCGCGTTATTAGTACTACGCGTTTTAGTACTTCGGCCGGATCGGAGAGCGTTCTGCGAGAACAGTATAAATACGACCGAAGCAACGGTCTTTAGGAGGAGACTGAGTGAATAAAGATAAAAAGTTTGGCTTGCTCTACGAAAGCTTGCCTAAGGAATTAAATACTCGCCTCCATTTTTTTAACAATAGCTATTAAATTTGCAGGCCCCTTTCAACATTCAACTAAAACAACCTAAAATATCTCTCATAAGTGCTAATATTCATGAGCACTAATCGCTGTTATTGATTGTGGATTGACTATCAATTGTATTATTCATTCAATTTCCTGTCTTAACTAGAGAAATTTCATTCCTCGATCTCGATCTACAGAACGACGACAGCTCTACAGATTTCTCGCGTGTCATAGAATCCTGTCTCTCTCCCAAAGTGATATGTTACATATAAAATGTTGTTACATAAACCACTTCACTCTCGATGGTACAAATAATGCTTTCTTAATACCAAAAGAGGGCAAAGAGTTGATAAAAGATTAGTAGATTTGAATAGTTGCTTGAGGAAAATGTATAAACTGCAAAAGTAAATAAAAAAAGAAACACTATGACATGAAAGTAATGTGAGCCATACTAAGCGCCATATTAAGCCATATTAACTGAACTGAAAATATGTACAATTACAATGCACAAAGTATTTACTACTTTAACGCGCAAGAAATAATTAAGAGCGCTCACGGCAGCTTCTTATCGAATGAAAAAGAAATCGGACGATGAAAAAAGAAATGTAAACAACTCATTAAAAATAATAAGCATCCTCCGACAGATATAGAACTGTATCTAAAAAAAAGCAGCGCTTCGCACCGAGCATTCCTCCTCGGAAGGCCGAACTAGTTGTCTCCAATTCTTCAATTATTCTATACAGAGACGACCCTGTAACCCTCTGGAGCACCCTGTTAGTACTCGCTGCACGGAGAATCTACCGACGTCGCGAATTAAATTCCCATTCACTCACCTTGACCTCCTTAGCCAGCTCATCCTTCGACAGCTTCTGCTAAGCGCCCGGAATGACTTTTCCTTCGCACACACTTCCCCTGACTTGCGGAAGAGAGGAGCGATTAGATCCTGCGGCATGTTTACTAGCGGACCATTCGCACCGCACCTCTCTACTACCATCTAGCATTATGGCACTGCGGGACGCGGTTCGATTGAATGTTGACGCACGCTTCATTCATTTCGCAGCAGCATTAATTGCACTGAATTGGGAGTCCGTTAGGATGGAATGGAATGGGGGTTATTTTTCGCTAGTACGTCACGCACGATGGATCGCGATAGCTAGTCCAGATATAGAGCGGAGAAATTTATGATCTGAAGGACTTATTTCACACCAAAAGAAATCGATTACGCTGGCTCATAAAAGTGCGTATAATAGACGATCATTGCTATGCTAATGCTCAGTAGGCGCTAAACTGTGTGATTTAATTAACGTTCCCTTTTGAAACTACCTTTCTGATCATGAATTCATGCATTCATCTTTAATGAGCATTGTATATGTTAAGTTTAAATATGTCCATTTTATATTCTGATAAAACCTATCCGGAATAAAGCGAATGACTATAGTTTTGAACAGGGCCCGTATTTCCTTTTTCTTTTCATTTCTTATTCTTTGGCGTAACGACCTATGCGGTCATGCCTGCAGACATGCGGCTTACTAGATCCATCCCCATGAATACCTAATTTGAAATCAACTAAAACAAAAAGCTAAACTGACGAATCTGGACGTTGAAGGGACATCATAAATAAAAACCTACTCAGAAGAGTGCGATTACATTTATTGAGTTGATTAAGCCATTATCAAATCTTTTTATAAGATATTGGAGCGTATTAAAATGTAAAAGTTTACAAAAAAAAATTTAAATAGCTTGCAACACCCCTTTGAATTAATCAATTTTGAACAATCGCATTCTGTGGTCTAGTTATATGACCACTCAGTATAGTCATACTGAGTCAGCCACCAATAAGCAAGACATGTTTCATAGTATGGTCATGCTTAAATTGTTGTGTGTATTGAATTATTAAAAAATATAATTCGTAGATATTGTTAAGCAACCTGTTACCATACAGGAACACAGCACTGATCCGCAAAGCGTGGAACGCATTGACGTTTCTTTGCCCTTTAAAAAAGCAAACAAGTTCCACTGTGGTTGACTAGTTCTAGCGTCTCGGGAGCAGCGCTTCGCACCGAGCATTCCTCCTCGGAAGGCCGAACTAGTTGTCTCCAATTCTTCAATTATTCTATACAGAGACGACCCTGTAACCCTCTGGAGCACCCTGTTAGTACTCGCTGCACGGAGAATCTACCGACGTCGCGAATTAAATTCCCATTCACTCACCTTGACCTCCTTAGCCAGCTCATCCTTCGACAGCTTCAGTTTGTAATCGACCTGAAAGCGGCGAAACAGAAGCGGTTGAGCTTTACATTTCCACTGTAAGTACTTCAATTCCGGATGCGGCACTGAATCGCACTGCACCGCAACTCACATGAATGCCGTGATCTTGCAGCAACTTGACACACGCATTGTCAACGGCATCGCACACCAGGACACGCTTGATATCTACTGGCATTTTTGTGTGGTTTGTGGGAGGATTTCTTCTCAAATGTGACTCTTCTGTGCTACGCTCTAAAACGACGACGACACACCACTGTACCGGACGCACTGTTCCACACGATTAGCGTGTTCGCCCGGTCCGGGTAACGATGAAACCGACTCGTAATAGTGCACTTACCAGTTCCGTTGGTTCTCACCCTAGTTCTGTGTACATCGCACCAACACTAGCGACGAGGCTGCGAGACGATCGAACGATCGGGCGGCAGAGAGAAGAACGTGTTGTTGATGGTTGATTACTGGCGTCTGGAACCAGGAGCGGGTTATGTGACGTCGTCCTCCTAGGGAACATCGGGTCGGGCGTAGTGGCCTTGCAAAGCGATGTTGGTACGCACGGTTCAATTACGGCTTGCACTCTTACCGGTTTCTATGCAGATGAAAGCACGCGAACATCATTTCGTAAATACGCGTACGCACGGTGGTTGCGGCAGGATTATGGAATCGGCCAAAAAGCGTTAAAGGATTGTACCTGAAAGTCAATTTATAAAAAGGAGTACTTTTTTGATGAAAAAATGAGCCTAACCTCTTAGTAGTATTCATTCGTAACATAATAAATATTACATATTGTGTGAACTGATGCTACTCTCACACGGTACATTAACAACGCATACCGAGTTTTAGTTACCAGGGCCAGGTCAGGATCGACTTACTCCACTACTCCTCCACGTGCCCTCTTCACTTCAACAGTTCATTCGTCTCTTCCAGCGAAAGCTGCTCACCCTCGGCCCAAGTGGAGCTACTTATCATCAGGCTGCCTTATCGGTTTGTACACGATTGTTTGCACGCTGATGTTGGGCGGCATGATCGAGAGTCGGGCGAATCGAGAACCCTGTCATCATCGCCGAGGAGCGCATGTTGTCGAGCAGATAAGCGGCCGTGTTGTCTCGTGAATCAGCATGCATCACTCTCACTTGTGCTTATCTTGCTGCGTTCCTGATGAAAGTGTTCGGTTCACATGTCTCCCGCCATCAGCTGCGTACATCTGCATGAGGAGATTCAGTTAAGCCGATAGGTCAATCGGAAGATATCGGACGGAATGCCCGACAAGTGTTGTTTATTGCATTCACTTCAGAAGAGATTACACGGTACGCAAGAAGGAACATGCTTGATGAGCTCGTAGGTTCATGGTGCAGGTAGATATTGTTATAACTATTGAGGAAAGCGTTAGAAGTTCGTTAGGAGCTAATGAACGCAATCATATAATGTCCGACGTTATTAACAACTCATTAAGTGGCTTGAACTGAGGTGTTGTCGTCCGAAAACATTGTATAACTAAACAAACTAAACTAAATGTAATGAATTAGTTCAAAATGTTTATATTATCTGAGCTGGTAATAATAAAACACCCTATCACACATCTTTGTGCTATCTCTTTTCCTATTTTTCATATCCGTTCGGTAGGGCGTTCACTTCCGGATTGTGGAACAGTGTCTTCGTACCATCACCCCACGGAAACCGTTTGGTGCGTATGCGAAGGTGCTCGTACGGCACGAACTTTGGTCTGGCACGGTGGCCATGTTCCTTTTGGTGCTCCAAGTAAGTGTTCAAGAAGCATAATCCAACGGCTGGCAACGCGACCAGGAAGGTCATTTTCTTCCACACCTTGTATCCTCCGGTGGCTGCCATTAGGGAGAGAAACACGGAAACTGCAGAATGAAATTGCCCTCACGCGTACGGAGATGACCTGATACTAACCTGCATGACCCGATACGGCAGATGGTCCTGTGGAATGTGCCCTTTTCAGTAAAAATCCTGTAAAAGATGTTCGCGTAACGCGTTCGAATATGGGACACATTTTTCTACGAACTGAGTAATAAACCTCTAGATTTTTATGCAATGCCTACTTGGATACAGAAATGGCAGTTGTGACTGAAGCTTGCTCTGATTAAATAACATGAAATATGGAGGAACCGTAATTTAGTTGAAAAATCAAGTAATATTTAAATAATTGATTTTTTGATTAAATTATCAAATAATATTTTTCAAATAGTTATGATTTAACTATTTAACCGAATACGATCTTATAACGATCCCATTCTAAATTTTGAATGAAGTCTTATCCCATTCTAAATTTTGGATGAAGTCTTACTAGAATAATCTAGTATTCTATGCCGATTCTTCCCAAATGAAAAAATGCCCTGCTGTCCATGTACAAAGTATTGTAGTGATTTCTGTCACTATCTTTAATAAATATTATTTATCGGCATTATTACTGTTTCAATGTTTCTTTAATTTTAGTGTAGTTGAGCGAAACAAATAAATAAAAATTGGAGCTAGCTACCAAAAACTGGAGTGGAAGAGAACCAGTTGACTCAAAAATCACAGCGGCAGATTATTTCCGCGAGCGTTAAACAAAATCCAAGCTTCAGGTACGTCACCAGAACACAAACAATCTTTGCGCAGCCTCCAGTGACGCATTGCTTGAATCGTTATCAAAGCATCCCCACCGCCCTATCGCTATGCAAACGTTGTAAACAGGACGTATTTTCTCTGAGCATACGCGGGTCAAGACCTTAATCAAGACACGTAAGATCTGTGCCACGGCTATTCCAATACTTTTTCCTCAATATGGTGCAGATACTTAGTGCAACGACAACAAAACAATAAGTCTATTTAGCTGTTTTCAATCATATTTTACCTTTATTTTATACAAAGTTGTCTGTTTATCCATTTACATACAATAGTAGTAGGGTCTAGTAACGATTGAGGGTACAAATGTTTTCTTTTATATAGCGTTCAATGGGCTTTACGTTCTGCGTCCATTTTACTACTCACTATCACCGGCGTTAACATACGCAATGTGGCTTAGTGTACATTCCAACTCTCGTCTCGCATTAGCTACATTCTTTCTTGCGCGCGTTGCATTAGAGTAATAGATTAAACGTGTTGCGTTTTACTTTTTACTATTTCTGCTTTTCGTTTCAAACATTGGGACATTAGCTATCGGTGTTAATAAGTGTGGATTCACAATACTCGTGTTTTATTCTATGCTTGGGCGAATGTTTGTTTAATGTTTTGCAGATTACATTGAACCGCTGTTTTTCGGTGCGCTTGCTCGTCATACTCGTTTCTTATACACATCGACAACAAACAGTTCCGGGGACGTGGGGATTATGCCATTTTTGTTTCGGTGCGCTGTTTTTTGTTGTTTTGGGTAATTGTTACAGATTCGACAGATTGCACGTAGTGTTTACCCCGCAAGGGTAATGGGAAGGTAACGAATAATTCAAATGCGAACGTGCAAGCACACGTTCCAGTTTGTCTTAATACCAACCACCCCCCCATTTCTCTTCCGTTTAACACTCTCTTACACTTTCACATTTTACAAATTTTATTTTTCTAACCGTTTCGTCACACATATGAACAAAAACACAGTCGCAAAGCTGACAACACCACACTGTCGTAGGTTTGCTTGTTGCAAACAACCGCCGGCATTTAAAAAATGGTCGTCGAAAAGCACAGCCCGAAGGTTATTCGAATAAACACAGGAAAAACAATCCCCGTCATAAGTTCATCGAAGGAAAAGGAAACGAACCGCGCAAATAAGCGAGACAGCCTGTCTCCTGTCGCCCTGCATTCAGTCCAGGTGGCAACCTGGAAAGCGACAGCAGGTTTAACTTTGTGCAGCTTTGATAAGTGAATCGCGGGGCGGAGAGGCGTAGCTGTGCATGCTTGGGCAGTCAGGAAGAACGCCAACCCAACGAACGGAACGACAGTGACAGCAGAACGCACTAAGCACCGCTGATACCGTTGATAATTTAATTCGCGGAAAGCTTTGAAATATGCACAGCGAACAGCGCTCAGCCAGGGACTCCTGGCGGGAAGTTGCGCTACAAAGTGAAGCGCTTCACGGCGCCCATTCGCTTCCATAATTGGAAGGATTGGCTCTCGATACCGCGGCCGGCCGGCACGTCACCTGAACTCGACGATCGGTTACCTAATATTTGCAAGCTGGCGCACCCCATCCCTCCCAGACACGGGCCGAAGCACCAGCACCAGCGTCATATATTAGAAGATAAATGAGGATATCCTTTTTTTGTGGTTGCTTTCTTTCTTCCACGTTTCGCCCAGTTCGGGGATTGAATCGGATCCGTTCTCCCCGGGCGGCTTGCGTATGGCGGATCCACGCATCAACGTGAGTGCACGCCTTTATATGGTTACAATTTATTGTTTGACTCCTCACTCGAACGTGTCCTATTCATCAAATTCACCGGCGTGGCATCGAGTTACGGGGCCGCGGGCGCTTTCGCTTAGTAATTGCCGGAAGGGCGCCACGGTTCCGGTGATGACGTCACGCCGATCGGCACCATTCGGAATGATTGATTTCGACGGGCCCGAGACACCCCGAAAATAGCGTCCCAAAGAGAGAGAGAGAGAGAGAGAGAAGCCAAGAGAACGGTGGCTAAGAATTTGATTTAAAATACATTCTTCAACAGCTCGCGGTTGACGACGCCGGCATACTGCGTGTAGACGGTCGACTTGCCCGTGAGGGCGATGAATTGTTCCGCCACCTCGACGGCGACGCGCACCTGCGCCTCAGACGTGCTGGCACCTGTTGTGGGGACGAAACAGCGCGTAATTAGACACTGAAGCAGGAGGTTTTGTCTGTGTGTGCGGTGACTTACCTAAGTGAGGTGTTGCGACCACCTTCGGGTGATTGATGAGCTTCAAGGTGGTTTCCTGTTTCGGTGGCTCCTCCGGGTACACGTCAATGGCCGCACCTCCACACTGGCCGCTCTCGAGGGCCGTCAGCAGTGCCGCCTCGTCGATGATGCCTCCACGGGCCACGTTAATCACCCGCACGCCCTTACGGCACTTGGCGAGGGTTGCCGACGAGATCAGATCTGAACGGGGAAGAAAAAAAAAGCCAGTTCCGATAGTATCACTAGAGTCTATTGGTCTTCCACCTCCGTCGCGCGCTACTTACTGCGGGTAGCGGGGATGAGCGGCGTGTGGACGGTGATGTAGTCCGCCAGCGGCCAGATCTGCTCCAGCTCCAGCTTCTCGATGCCGGCCTGCTTCGCTTCCGCCGCGGTCGTGATGGGATCGTACCCGATCACGCGCATCCCGAACGCGTTCATACGCACGCCCACCTCGCGCCCGATCCGGCCGAGCCCGAGGATGGCCAGCGTCTTGCCGTACAGCTCCGTGCCGGCGTACAGCTTCCGGTCCCAGCGGCCCTCCTTCATGCTCGACGCCGCCGGGCAGATGGGACGTGCGAGGGCACCGATCAGGAAGCACGTCAGCTCGCACGCCGAAATCGAATTGCCCCCGGGTGTGCTAGAAGAGGGAGGAGATTGAGAGAGAGAGAGAGAGAGAGAGAGAGAATGACGAGACGGTTAAATGTTTGTCGCAGTTTGGTGTAGAGAAGAATTGAAGCGAATTGATGAGGTTTGGGAAAGATAGCGAAACATATTTTGGCATTGCTAAACAATCCAGCTGTCATTAGACTCTTTTCGGACTACAAGTTCAAGCCTTAAGTATCATTGAATGACTTTATATAGCGCTTTTTTCCTTTTATCCATAGACTATCCAGCCTATCCATAGCTGAATGGATGAATGGTGAAAGAATTAAGTAACTCAAGATCTTGGTGCATTTTTAGCATCAGTTTTAGTACATATCTTTTGCCTAATTTGGATCTATTTAAACTATTTGTTTGCTTGGATTGCTTAAACTGGTTAAATGGTTGAATTGCTTAAAATGGTACAGCAAATATTGTTGATTTGTTGTTTGTACAAATCATTTTCCCAAACTAATAACAACGTGTTTGAATGACTAAAAATTTAGCATTTGAGATGTTTGGTATTCTAGAAGAGACAACCGAGATAAAAGGGATAATGCGATATTTGTTTTCTCTTTCTTAACTTTGATTGATATGAAACACATTTTAGAAACATTGTTGCCCATGAAAAGACACCCGAGGGCAATGAGTTTAAGCTAAAGGGTATAGAAACCCCAATATCGAAATTATAATTTTCCTTATTTTATCTTCTCCGCACAATATGCTTCGAAAATGTTATGTTTCTTCTTTGCTTTAGTCTGTTTCTATTGCTCTTTGGCATATATTTCTACAGATACTTAAAGTATTTAACTTTTTGCATTTGACACACTTAAATACAAAGTTATTAGGTTTGTTTTTTTTATTTAATTAGCTTGGCCTTTCAAAATTAAGATTTGAAAGATTGGTCAATCCATAAACCAAAATCGAAATTGTCCTAAAACGAATAGAACATTTTAACAAAAATGTAGCCTCTGAGGAGACAGCCAGTTGTACGGGTAACATACCGCTGGGCATTAGATGCAACCGTTTCTTAGTAATCGAAACTCGGAAAATATAGTAAAATACCTTATGTGTCTGGGCATGCTAACTAAACACATGGGATAATTATTTTAAAATTATTCTCTTTACTATATTCTCTACGAATCGGATAACATTTTATTCATTGCGTTTATTGCTTCAGGTGCGCTACAAGGCACTTCACAATACATCTTCAAACACAATTTATTTGACTAAACATATCTAAAATTTTATCTTTATATACCTTAAAAAATCTATAGAAAGTAATGTTTTGAATATTAGAAATAAGAATTAAATCACAGGCACTAAGCATGCAATACATATCCCAATATGCAAACATTATCTGAATATTACTTACGCTACTATGAGCGTTCATTTAATTAAGCCAAATTCATTCAAATTGAAGAAATATACACAGTATTCATTTTAGAGAAAACCCCCCCAAAAAAACTAATTCCCGATACTTATCACACTCGCGCAATGCGTCTCCAGCAAAGCAGAAACGTAATCACTACTTACTTCAGCACCAGCACGTTGTTTCGTGTGGCCGCGTCGATCTCGATGTTGTCCACGCCTGCTCCGGCCCGTCCGACCGCCTTCACGGAACCGGCACCCGCGTCAAGAATCTCCGCCGTAATTTTCGTGTCCGAACGCACGATGAGAGCGTCATAATTCTGTCGCATTAAACAAATCGCCCGGCAGTGGATGGAGCAGAAAAGGAAACAAAAACAAAGACCCGCAAAACAGTCGATTAGTGGGATGGGAAATCTAATTTCTGGTGGCAGCTAAGCGCCCGGAATGACTTTTCCTTCGCACACACTTCCCCTGACTTGCGGAAGAGAGGAGCGATTAGATCCTGCGGCATTTTTTAGTACATATCTTTTGCCTAATTTGGATCTATTTAAACTATTTGTTTGCTTGGATTGCTTAAACTGGTTAAATGGTTGGAGTGCTTAAACTAGAACAGCAAATATTGTTGATTTGTTGTTTGTACAAATCATTTTCCCAAACTAGTAACAACGTGTTTGAATGTCTAAAAAATGACCGTTAGAGATTTTTGGGATTCTAGAAGAGACAACAAGAGATAAAAGGGATAATGTGACATTTGTTTTCTCTTTCTTAACTTTATAACTGTTTACAATGAAACACATTTTAGAAACATTATTACCCATGTTTCTATATTTAGAAACCCCAATATCAAAACTATAACTTTCCTTATTTTACCTTCTCCGCACAATATGCTTCGAAAATGTTATGTTTCTTCTTTGCTTTAGTATGTTTCTATTGCTCTTTGGCATATATTTCTACAGATACTTAAAGTATTTAACTTTTTTGCATTTGACACACTTAAATACAAAGTTATTAGGTTTGTTTCTTAATTAACTTGGCCTTTTACATTAAGATTTCAAAGATTGGTCAATCCATAAATTAAAATCGAAATTGTTCTAAAACGAATAGAACATTTTAACAAAAATGTAGCCTCTGATGAGACAGACAGAGGAGACACCTAATGTGTCTGGGCATGCTAACTAAACACATGGAATAATTATTTTAAAATTATTCTCTTTACTATATTCTCTACGAATCGGATAACATTTTATTCATTGCGTTTATTGCTTCAGGTGCGCTACAAGGCACTTCACAATACATCTTCAAACACAATTTATTTGACTAAACATATCTAAAATTTTATCTTTATATACCTTAAAAAATCTATAGAAAGTAATGTTTTGAATATTAGAAATAAGAATTAAATCACAGGCACTAAGCATGCAATACGTACCCCAATATGCAAACATTATCTGAATATTACTTACGCTACTACGAGCGTTCATTTAATTGAGCTAAATACATTCAAATTGAAGAAATATACACAAAAAAAACTACTTAATTCCCGATACTCATCACACTCGCGCAATGCGTCTCCAGCAAAGCAAAAACGTAATCACTACTTACTTCAGCACCAGCACGTTGTTTCGTGTGGCCGCGTCGATCTCGATGTTGTCCACGCCTGCTCCGGCCCGTCCGACCGCCTTCACGGAACCGGCACCCGCGTCAAGAATCTCCGCCGTAATTTTCGTGTCCGAACGCACGATGAGAGCGTCATAATTCTGTCGCATTAAACAAATCGCCCCGAGCAGAAAAGGAAACAAAAACAAAGACCCGCAAAACAGTCGATTAGTGGGATGGGAAATCTAATTTCTGGTGGCGGCTAAGCGCCCGGAATGACTTTTCCTTCGCACACACTTCCCCTGACTTGCGGAAGAGAGGAGCGATTAGATCCTTTGTCTCCTTCCCTGGTGTGGTAGTATGGAAACAAACAGTAGTTTTTTTAAACCGATTTATTCCGTTGTTAAATGTTTTTTACCACGCTACCCAGATGAAATGTAGTTAAGTCGTAGTAAATTTGACGTACCATTGCATGCAATAGCAGCTAGGGACAGACTTATTATGTGCAAACACAACCAGAAAACGAAACAACCGCTCCAGATTCTGGGTAGAAGCTAGTCCCAGATCAGAACTGCTATTTTTGTACAACCGTTTACAACGCCTGCTTTTCGGGGGAGTGCAATATCGAGTGCAATAAGTGCAGACAAAAGACTTCGAAATGATCGAAATGAAATTAAACGAAAGTGGAATCCTACTCCATTGCCACCGCTAGCCACCCCAAACATAGTTAGATTTGAGTGTTTTAAATGCAATTTTCAAACCCGCCCCATAAGAACGCTTGTTTCCTCTCGTGCGTTTGATGTGCTAAAACTGCCATTTTTTAAATGCCGGCGGTTGTTTGCAACAAGCAAACCTACGACAGTGTGGTGTTGTCAGCTTTGCGACTGTGTTTTTGTTCATATGTGTGACGAAACGGTTAGAAAAATAAAATTTGTAAAATGTGAAAGTGTAAGAGAGTGTTAAACGGAAGAGAAATGGGGGGGTGGTTGGTATTAAGACAAACTGGAACGTGTGCTTGCACGTTCGCATTTGAATTATTCGTTACCTTCCCATTACCCTTGCGGGGTAAACACTACGTGCAATCTGTCGAATCTGTAACAATTACCCAAAACAACAAAAAACAGCGCACCGAAACAAAAATGGCATAATCCCCACGTCCCCGGAACTGTTTGTTGTCGATGTGTATAAGAAACGAGTATGACGAGCAAGCGCACCGAAAAACAGCGGTTCAATGTAATCTGCAAAACATTAAACAAACATTCGCCCAAGCATAGAATAAAACACGAGTATTGTGAATCCACACTTATTAACACCGATAGCTAATGTCCCAATGTTTGAAACGAAAAGCAGAAATAGTAAAAAGTAAAACGCAACACGTTTAATCTATTACTCTAATGCAACGCGCGCAAGAAAGAATGTAGCTAATGCGAGACGAGAGTTGGAATGTACACTAAGCCACATTGCGTATGTTAACGCCGGTGATAGTGAGTAGTAAAATGGACGCAGAACGTAAAGCCCATTGAACGCTATATAAAAGAAAACATTTGTACCCTCAATCGTTACTAGACCCTACTACTATTGTATGTAAATGGATAAACAGACAACTTTGTATAAAATAAAGGTAAAATATGATTGAAAACAGCTAAATAGACTTATTGTTTTGTTGTCGTTGCACTAAGTATCTGCACCATATTGAGGAAAAAGTATTGGAATAGCCGTGGCACAGATCTTACGTGTCTTATCAAGCATGTTCCTTCTTGCGTACCGTGTAATCTCTTCTGAAGTGAATGCAATAAACAACACTTGTCGGGCATTCCGTCCGATATCTTCCGATTGACCTATCGGCTTAACTGAATCTCCTCATGCAGATGTACGCAGCTGATGGCGGGAGACATGTGAACCGAACACTTTCATCAGGAACGCAGCAAGATAAGCACAAGTGAGAGTGATGCATGCTGATTCACGAGACAACACGGCCGCTTATCTGCTCGACAACATGCGCTCCTCGGCGATGATGACAGGGTTCTCGATTCGCCCGACTCTCGATCATGCCGCCCAACATCAGCGTGCAAACAATCGTGTACAAACCGATAAGGCAGCCTGATGATAAGTAGCTCCACTTGGGCCGAGGGTGAGCAGCTTTCGCTGGAAGAGACGGATGAACTGTTGAAGTGAAGAGGGCACGTGGAGGAATAGTGGAGTAAGTCGATCCTGACCTGGCCCTGGTAACTAAAACTCGGTATGCGTTGTTAATGTACCGTGTGAGAGTAGCATCAGTTCACACAATATGTAATATTTATTATGTTACGAATGAATACTACTAAGAGGTTAGGCTCATTTTTTCATCAAAAAAGTACTCCTTTTTATAAATTGACTTTCAGGTACAATCCTTTAACGCTTTTTGGCCGATTCCATAATCCTGCCGCAACCACCGTGCGTACGCGTATTTACGAAATGATGTTCGCGTGCTTTCATCTGCATAGAAACCGGTAAGAGTGCAAGCCGTAATTGAACCGTGCGTACCAACATCGCTTTGCAAGTCCACTACGCCCGACCCGATGTTCCCTAGGAGGACGACGTCACATAACCCGCTCCTGGTTCCAGACGCCAGTAATCAACCATCAACAACACGTTCTTCTCTCTGCCGCCCGATCGTTCGATCGTCTCGCAGCCTCGTCGCTAGTGTTGGTGCGATGTACACAGAACTAGGGTGAGAACCAACGGAACTGGTAAGTGCACCATTACATATTTGCCTAGACCCGTCTGCGATATCTCGTTACATTGCGTATTGCTTTCTCGCTCTTGCCCACGAAACAGATCGTCCCACACGGAGGTCGAGAGCCTTGCGGCGTACGTCTCGAACCGCCAGATCGGTGGTCCGAGTCGGTTTCATCGTTACCCGGACCGGGCGAACACGCTAATCGTGTGGAACAGTGCGTCCGGTACAGTGGTGTGTCGTCGTCGTTTTAGAGCGTAGCACAGAAGAGTCACATTTGAGAAGAAATCCTCCCACAAACCACACAAAAATGCCAGTAGATATCAAGCGTGTCCTGGTGTGCGATGCCGTTGACAATGCGTGTGTCAAGTTGCTGCAAGATCACGGCATTCATGTGAGTTGCGGTGCAGTGCGATTCAGTGCCGCATCCGGAATTGAAGTACTTACAGTGGAAATGTAAAGCTCAACCGCTTCTGTTTCGCCGCTTTCAGGTCGATTACAAACTGAAGCTGTCGAAGGATGAGCTGGCTAAGGAGGTCAAGGTGAGTGAATGGGAATTTAATTCGCGACGTCGGTAGATTCTCCGTGCAGCGAGTACTAACAGGGTGCTCCAGAGGGTTACAGGCTCGTCTCTGTATAGAATAATTGAAGAATTGGAGACAACTAGTTCGGCCTTCCGAGGAGGAATGCTCGGTGCGAAGCGCTGCTCCCGAGACGCTAGAACTAGTCAACCACAGTGGAACTTGTTTGCTTTTTTAAAGGGCAAAGAAACGTCAATGCGTTCCACGCTTGTCGTCTCTGTATAGAATAATTGAAGAATTGGAGACAACTAGTTCGGCCTTCCGAGGAGGAATGCTCGGTGCGAAGCGCTGCTCCCGAGACGCTAGAACTAGTCAACCACAGTGGAACTTGTTTGCTTTTTTAAAGGGCAAAGAAACGTCAATGCGTTCCACGCTTTGCGGATCAGTGCTGTGTTCCTGTATGGTAACAGGTTGCTTAACAATATCTACGAATTATATTTTTTAATAATTCAATACACACAACAATTTAAGCATGACCATACTATGAAACATGTCTTGCTTATTGGTGGCTGACTCAGTATGACTATACTGAGTGGTCATATAACTAGACCACAGAATGCGATTGTTCAAAATTGATTAATTCAAAGGGGTGTTGCAAGCTATTTAAATTTTTTTTTGTAAACTTTTACATTTTAATACGCTCCAATATCTTATAAAAAGATTTGATAATGGCTTAATCAACTCAATAAATGTAATCGCACTCTTCTGAGTAGGTTTTTATTTATGATGTCCCTTCAACGTCCAGATTCGTCAGTTTAGCTTTTTGTTTTAGTTGATTTCAAATTAGGTATTCATGGGGATGGATCTAGTAAGCCGCATGTCTGCAGGCATGACCGCATAGGTCGTTACGCCAAAGAATAAGAAATGAAAAGAAAAAGGAAATACGGGCCCTGTTCAAAACTATAGTCATTCGCTTTATTCCGGATAGGTTTTATCAGAATATAAAATGGACATATTTAAACTTAACATATACAATGCTCATTAAAGATGAATGCATGAATTCATGATCAGAAAGGTAGTTTCAAAAGGGAACGTTAATTAAATCACACAGTTTAGCGCCTACTGAGCATTAGCATAGCAATGATCGTCTATTATACGCACTTTTATGAGCCAGCGTAATCGATTTCTTTTGGTGTGAAATAAGTCCTTCAGATCATAAATTTCTCCGCTCTATATCTGGACTAGCTATCGCGATCCATCGTGCGTGACGTACTAGCGAAAAATAACCCCCATTCCATTCCATCCTAACGGACTCCCAATTCAGTGCAATTAATGCTGCTGCGAAATGAATGAAGCGTGCGTCAACATTCAATCGAACCGCGTCCCGCAGTGCCATAATGCTAGATGGTAGTAGAGAGGTGCGGTGCGAATGGTCCGCTAGTAAACATGCCGCAGGATCTAATCGCTCCTCTCTTCCGCAAGTCAGGGGAAGTGTGTGCGAAGGAAAAGTCATTCCGGGCGCTTAGCTGAAGCTGTCGAAGGATGAGCTGGCTAAGGAGGTCAAGGTGAGTGAATGGGAATTTAATTCGCGACGTCGGTAGATTCTCCGTGCAGCGAGTACTAACAGGGTGCTCCAGAGGGTTACAGGGTCGTCTCTGTATAGAATAATTGAAGAATTGGAGACAACTAGTTCGGCCTTCCGAGGAGGAATGCTCGGTGCGAAGCGCTGCTGTTGGAGTTTGTTTGCTACGCTGCATGGGTGGCTGGCTGTTTTCCCGCCTTTGATGCCTCTGCAAAGGTTACGGAGTAGGTATTGTGCAGGGAAAGATAAATAAGTCTATTCATCACAGGCAAATCTGGTTTCGAAATTCTTTCCATTGCAAGAAAGAATAACTGACTGTAGTTTGTTTACACTCAATTCGAGTCGCGCTTTTCTTTAAACTTATATTGTGCTATTTATTTCGCTGTGTGTATGTTTATGTTTTTGTTTTCAATTTCAACAGTTTTTTTAGATACAGTTCTATATCTGTCGGAGGATGCTTATTATTTTTAATGAGTTGTTTACATTTCTTTTTTCATCGTCCGATTTCTTTTTCATTCGATAAGAAGCTGCCGTGAGCGCTCTTAATTATTTCTTGCGCGTTAAAGTAGTAAATACTTTGTGCATTGTAATTGTACATATTTTCAGTTCAGTTAATATGGCTTAATATGGCGCTTAGTATGGCTCACATTACTTTCATGTCATAGTGTTTCTTTTTTTATTTACTTTTGCAGTTTATACATTTTCCTCAAGCAACTATTCAAATCTACTAATCTTTTATCAACTCTTTGCCCTCTTTTGGTATTAAGAAAGCATTATTTGTACCATCGAGAGTGAAGTGGTTTATGTAACAACATTTTATATGTAACATATCACTTTGGGAGAGAGACAGGATTCTATGACACGCGAGAAATCTGTAGAGCTGTCGTCGTTCTGTAGATCGAGATCGAGGAATGAAATTTCTCTAGTTAAGACAGGAAATTGAATGAATAATACAATTGATAGTCAATCCACAATCAATAACAGCGATTAGTGCTCATGAATATTAGCACTTATGAGAGATATTTTAGGTTGTTTTAGTTGAATGTTGAAAGGGGCCTGCAAATTTAATAGCTATTGTTAAAAAAATGGAGGCGAGTATTTAATTCCTTAGGCAAGCTTTCGTAGAGCAAGCCAAACTTTTTATCTTTATTCACTCAGTCTCCTCCTAAAGACCGTTGCTTCGGTCGTATTTATACTGTTCTCGCAGAACGCTCTCCGATCCGGCCGAAGTACTAAAACGCGTAGTACTAATAACGCGGCATTTGACGTTTTCCAACAGCTAATATTTCTTCCATTCATAAGTTATGAACGATCTCGTTTGAGACTCCTATTCTTGTATTATTATTTGTATTATATTTAACTCGAATAGTTGGTCGTGCATGAGTTACGAAGGTGCATTGGTATTAGAACAAGTATGTAATTAAAGAAATTCGGTTCGTCGCAACTTAGGAGATGACCTTAGCGATACTCGCAAAGGATTTTTCTCGAGCCACATAGTAAATGTCGCATCAAGCGGCGATTCAAATCTAAACTACCTAACAGAAACGATATGTTTTCCAAAGACTTTGCCTTTTTGACCAAACGGCCGGGTGTTATTGTTCAAACATATAATAGAGCCACACTTATATTGACTGGGCCAGAACGGATCATTTCGAGCCAAGCGAGATTTGCATTGAAACTGTGTAAAAAAAATGGAGAATGTATCGAAGGTTGTTTTGATTTCAAATTATACGCTATGGAGTATTTTTTACACCTTTATTGACCTAAGAAGCTTCAAGGACCTCCAGGATTTTGATTTAGTGTTTTCTCACATTCCCCATCGTTTTTTCTGCAGCTCCTTCGGATTCAACGAGCCACAAAAATAAGAAAGAACATTTCTTATGTCGGATACCGCTCGAAAGGAGAAAGCTGTGTCTATTTTTGGTGTAGTACATATTGGGACATTTAATATTACATGTTCAGAGTGTGATTGTTTTGTGCGTTGTATTTGTACGAGACATATTTTACGTATTGTTGATAATTTATGTATCCTATTAACATTTTTTCAATTGGTAAATTTTTCGCAGGGAAACTTCAGTGATTCAGTTAAAACACTCATGACATTTTGTTAATCACGGATATTTAACAAAATATCGGTATTGCACACCATATGATGGGAATGTCAGTTCTCGAAATATGTCCATTCATATTCGATTAGTGTTGCAACGCAACAGGGTAACAATCCTAGACGATCGAATTCGCTTTTTTAAATAACTTTTCTTTATTATATTTGGTTTGCTTTTGGTTGAATTTCCAATTTAGTGTAGAAAAAGATTGATAGAAAATTAAAAAAATTCAACGTGTTCTCGTCCACTGTCCGATTGCTACAAGGCTTCACTCTCCTCATCATGCTCCTTTAGCCTTCACGTTGCCCAGGCCGTCGTCTTCGTCCTGCGGTCGTTTCCTGGCCACTCACTCGGCTTAGTGCATACGTCTAGATCAAATGAATACAGAAGATGGGCTACTTTCACCCCAACTTAGCTGTCAACCATCCATCGACATCGACGTTGTTTATCAACAATTAGAATAGTTAAACATCACACATTTCCACCCAATTCACTACTCATAAAGTAAGTTTATAGCTACTCTTGAATGTTGGGGACAGCTAATATTTCACATTATCATTCACTCAATCCCTAAATAAACCTTAAACTGCAACTGTGACTTCATTTTTCGGAATTTGGTAAGGAAAAAAAAAATGAAAAATTGATATATCGTCAAAAATTGAAACACCCTTTATCGGAACTAGGATCGATTTTTTTTATTTCTTCGAATATGTGTCCCAATTTTACTGAGTTTTACTCTCCGAAAGATCTAAAGGGAAACTACTGACATTGACGGACAAAATATCAAAATCAATATCAAATCTTGAATAGTTTATAATCATTCGAGCCAAATTTCATGGAAATCCGTCCGACAAGTGACGAAAAAGGTGCGTTAGTGAAATAAGTTTTGGATTAAACGATATTCTCGTTATCGCTTCTTTTGCTGCTTTATTTTATCATCTCGCATGGTGGGTACACCAATTCACACTCCATTCATAAAACGATTTTTTGCGCTTTTTTCATTCCTCGCACACACGTGCTCGAGCGTAGCAGCGAATCCTCTCGAACGGCACGCTCGCTCAGCACGAGAGCACATCCTGGCGCACACGAAAAGGACCCGACGGCCGGATCGGGAAACTCTCGCGCAAAACTCGCGACAAACCGGGGTGTATATAAAGCAACAAGTGCCACCGCCGGCATCGGGCAGTCCGTTCGCGGTTAGAACCGTGCCTAGAGTTTCCCAGCCCCAGGCGGAAGCCGGAAGCTTAAAGGTTCGCCTGTTCGGGACAGTTTTCCGCCAAGTGTCAAGTGAAAGTGAAACGCACCAGAGAACAGTGCAAAAAAAACATCCCACAATGGCCCGTCGGTTGGTGGAGTTTTAAATTTCCAATAACTTTTAATTGGAGCCAGCTCCACCCACAGGGCCGCAACAGTGCAAACAGTGCCAAAGTAAGCAAAATCATCCGCACATCCATCGCCGGTGGGCAGAGTGAAAGGGAAAGCGGTATAATGATAAAAGGCACCAACACACTCGCACACGCGCGGGTGAAAGGATCCGTTGACAGCATGTGGTCCCGAAGGATTAGCTCACCAATTGATGTCAATTAGATCGAATCGAAACCGGGGTGTGGAAACGGGCGAATATCGACAGCGATATCCTGTGTTCTCCCCCGGCCCCGGGGTCGCGAATGTCATCGGAACGGGGTTGTGGTTTTACAACGCCAACACCGTTAATACGATTGTGCTTTGTGGTCGGTGCTTGTGGTGTGCGGTGGGGTGAGCCGATCAGGAGTGAGTGAACGCCAACGGAAAACGTTACTTTCGCGTAGTGAGCTTTTCTTCTGCTCGGTTGGGGGTGAAACGAGTTTTCGCGAGTGGATTAATTAGGATAACCTGCCCGCCCGGTGGAAGGGATCGTTCCGGTGGCGAGCTGTTTTCTGTGTGTGTTTTGCTTTCAAATTAACGCAATTTCGGTGTTCGATTTTTTTAATTAAAATATTTTTGACACCATAAAGCACCGGCTGCGTGGGCTGGTGCTGACAACCCATTGGCGGACGTCGTGTGGTTTCATAATTTTAATTTCGAGAAAATCCATTCCAGCCTTTAATAGCTTCAATTTCTTCTTCACCCTTCGTCAACGGCGGGAAGGTGATAATCAAACTCAGTGAAGCGTTACTTTACTTTACGGTTTGCTTTGGTGTGCCTGACCCTTGCAATTTATGTTCCCTTTTTAAAATAAAAACATTTAGCTACTTAAAGTGTCTCAATAGATGACAAGCGTGAAGAATGGGGTATCACAAAAAAAACCCTTTTTAGGAT
>KZ072901.1:27465-57436 GCA_002091845.1 Anopheles cracens | reverse complement strand
ATCCGAATTTTCGATGGCCATTTTGACGAAGACGATGTTTTGAACAGGTTTAAACCCTTAATAGTGCTGCTGAAGTTTTTGAGTTGTAACATCTTTGCTATCGCTCTTTGCTCGTAATAAGAGCCATAAAGTAAACAAAACATAGTTGAACTACTTTTTTCGACGTACTCGCTTTTCTTTCAATTGGTGGCAGTGACACGACAATCGATGCTAATAAAAACTGCTCCTTTCATTGTCGTATACTGATAATTGTGGTGAAAAACTTATTAGTTTGTTGGTGTTATCATTGATATTGTGCACAGGAGATTAGAACAGGGAGGCGGTTAATAACGCATTAACATTTTTCCACATTCCGTCCTCGTGTTTAATTTTGTTGCAGCAACTTGCACACGATCGATACGCTTGCACAGACGATTCTGAACTGTTTCTCTGCTTCGTCCGAGGATGTGAAGGGTGCCGCAAGCCACGCACTCGGCGCAATCGCCGTCGGCAATCTGAACCACTATCTACCCTTCATACTGAACGAGATCGAGGCACAACCGAAGCGACAGTACCTGCTGCTGCACTCGCTGAAGGAGGTCATCTCGTCACTGTCCACCAGCAAGGCCGGCCTGGAACAGCTGCTACCGTCCGTGCCCTCGATCTGGACGCAACTGTTCAAGCACTGCGAATGCTCGGAGGAAGGATCGCGCAACGTGGTGGCCGAGTGTCTCGGCAAGCTCGTGCTGGTCAACCCGGAGGAACTCTTACCCCGGCTGCAAATGGCTTTGCGCAGCGAAAGCGCCCTCATGAGGACGGCCGTGGTGTCGGCGATCAAGTTCACCATCTCCGATCAACCGCAACCGATCGATCCGCTGCTGCGGCAGTGCATCGGCCAGTTCCTGTTCGCGCTGCAAGACCCGGAACCGTCCGTGCGGCGCGTGGCGCTCGTTGCGTTCAATTCGGCTGTTCATAACAAACCGAGCCTGGTGCGTGACCTGCTGCCGGAGCTGCTGCCGCAGCTGTACTCGGAAACGAAGGTGAAGAAGGAGCTGATTCGCGAGGTCGAGATGGGCCCGTTCAAGCACACCGTCGACGACGGGTTGGACATCCGGAAAGCGGCGTTCGAGTGTATGTACACGCTGCTCGAGCAGGGACTGGATCGGGTGGATATTATGCAGTTTCTGGAGCACGTGCAGGCGGGATTGCGCGACCATTACGATATTAAGATGCTGACGTATCTTATGACGGCCCGGTTGGCCGCACTCTGCCCGAATGCCGTACTACAGAGTATGTAGAGAGTGTAACTGAGCGTACACACATGTGTCTACAGGGTTTAACTTTTTCGCTCCTCTCGAAATACAGAGCTCGATCAATTTGTGGAACCTCTGCGAGCCACCTGCACGCTGAAGGTGAAGGCCAACTCGGTGAAGCAGGAGTACGAAAAGCAGGATGAACTGAAGCGATCTGCCCTTCGTGCTGTTGCTGCGTTGCTGCAAATCCCAAAGGCTGGTGAGTATGAACAAATTAGTATTCAATGCAACTTCACCAAACTGTGCCGATTAAGTCGTCTATTTGTGCTGTTGTTAAGTCTTTGAAGTAGCTCTATTAACTGCTCACGTGCAAATGTCTTGGTTACTAGCACTCTTTGGCCCTAAATCATCGCAACAAAACGTTACTTAACTTTTTCCTCACTTTTCTCTCCTCTCGCATAGACAAAAACATATACTTGGCAGAGTTTCTGATCCTGATCCGCAGCTCCTCCGAACTGCAGCCGCTGCTCGAGTCTGTCCAGAAGGACTCATCCGGTCAGACAAACAACAACATCGACGGGCGTGACTCGTCGATGGATCAGAGCTAGGTGGCAAGGGCGAAGAAGGTACGCGTCAGCTGATGCGGTTCTAAGAAACGCAAGGTGACATAACCTCCTCCTTCTCCTCTGCACCGCACAGAAGGATAAAGGCATGAGCATTGAAGAAGGGAAGCCGAACCGCCGAACCTGGGCCCGACCGGATCCGATCGATCCGACCGTCCCTCCATGTTTGTCCCTCCGCGTCCCTCCCCTTCTTTCTCGTATCGTCATCATACCGCAGTTGCTGTAGTTTTGTAGATGATCCCCCTCCCAAGCCAGGATCCTCCGATGTTTCGAAAACAAAATGCGTTCGTCAATAACACAATACACGTACATACTAAAGGACACACACACAAACACTCACGATGTAAAGGATACACATATGATGGGCGAAACCATCCTTCACGCGCTAAAGTATTTCTGAAATCCAAGTAGGCGAAGAAACGAACATGAATACGTGTGTCAAGAAACTGCCCCCAAAACAAATCATGCTCCGGACAATGTCTACCGGATTGCGGGTGGAACAATGCGGTTGTAGTCGCCTTTTGTTGCTTCACTTTTTATATATAATTTCTAATGTTAATTTTTTTTACAAAAAGAGGCAAAATAAACGTACGTGTCCTGCGTCTGATTTGCAAAATCTCGTAATGCGGAGGAGATCGCAAGCTTTGTACACTTCACAAATTACATTTCATTTCTTGCGGTTTGCTTTGGTCTGGTCGTGATCCGGCCGGACGGCAGCACAGTTTCTGTTAAGCGTACGCAATTTGAGTGCGTTTCCCGTCGAACAGTTTATTTGAGGTGTGAAATCGAAACAAGAAGCATGATGTGAAACACTATTAATAAATGAACAAGGTTGGGCCAATATCGGTTTCGTTCCTATTTTCACCTTCCATCGCACAACCGTATCGCTTTCCGCCTTAAAAAAAAAACAATTAACATGCAAATTGACTAAAAATTATTGCCAGAATTCAGTGATGTAACTTACTCTTACTATGCAGTGCAGATTATGAATTGGACTGTAACTTCCCACGATGATAACATTCGTTTCATTCGGCACAACAAGCGCAGCACACTTGATCATCCCCCCGGCATCGTACTTCCACGTGATGCTTCCATTGAGTGGATTGAAACAGTACAAGAATCCATCGTAGCAACCGACGACACCGTAGAGTGTTGGGTGTTGCTCGGGCGACAAGACGCGCGAGTTGAAGAAGCTAACAGCACACTCAACACGATCCGGCAGGAAAAAGCGAGACAGAACACCATTGGTGTCTATGTTTATCGTTAGCAGCATCCCGGAATGACTGCCGACGCTTAAGATAGAACCGATGTAGTCACAATACGCTATTGTGGGCTGTGAATCGATGCACTTCTTAAGATTGTAGTGGCTGTCGATTATTAATCGATCGCTGTTAACAAGCAGCAGCGGCGAATCATTTCTGGCACTGCGATACTTGATGGTAGCATTTGCTACCACGTAACTAAACACACTTCCCAATGGAACCGAAGAATCAATCAGCATTGTGAGTAAATCGGGCAATTGCATTTCACATTTTTCCTCCATCGCAGCGTGCAAACGAAGCGCGGCAATCGATGTTCCCCCACGATCAATAAAGGATGCGTCCGATTTTATTTTTTTATAACAGCCATCTTCCCGGTGCCGCCTGCCGACGTGCTCCACAATTCCCATCGCGTTCAGCTCGGCCTCCAGATATTCAACCGGACCGGTGCAATCACTGTAGAGTTTAGATTTAAGTTCATCGTAAAGCTTCGTTAGACTTTCAGTGCAAATTTTGCCGTGCAGCGATAATGGCAGTTGCTCAATGCGGTGCAATTCATCCGGGAGCTGTTCGGGCCTAAGATTCTGTTGTGTTCGGGTAGAAAAATCGGAGAGCTGAATATCGGGACATGGGGCGAGGTTGTTCGGGTCCAGGCCAAATGGCCATCCGCTACGCTGACCGATGCGATCGTACCGTCCAGAGTGGCAACACAGATGTGCCCTGCCCCTACATCACCACCCAATGCCACCGGTTGGGCCAATATCGGTTTCGTTCCTATTTTCACCTTCCATCGCACAACCGTATCGCTTTCCGGCTTAAAAAAAAACAATTAACGTGCCAATAATTTTTAATTGACAAAAAATTATTGCCAGAATTCAGTGATGTAACTTACTCTTACTATGCAGTGCAGATTGTGAATTGGACTGTAACTTCCGACGACGATAACATTCGGTTCATTCGGCACAACAAGCGCAGCACACTTGATCATCCCCCCGGCATCGTACTTCCACGCAAATGCTAACTCTGGGTAGCTTGCCACGCGGGACGTGCCGGATACGAACACTAGTGGCACCGTACAAACTCGTATTCCAAGCAGTATCTGGGAAGTATCACACTGTCGCAACGGGTCCACGTCCTCATGGAAATATGCTGTACATAAATCATTGTCGGGGAGATGTTTCCCAGATTTGTAATCCATGCAGTGGAAGCTGTTACCAGATATGATAATTCTGCAAAATAGAAACATGAGTTAAGCGACCGATTGAAGTTGGCTTCCGTACGCGTACCCTCCTATAACGGCAATCAGCGCAGGACAGTGGCACAATTGTACGCCCACCAGTTGTCCACCCTCGATGTGCTGCTCCTTCAACACGCGTGCCACTCTTTCTATTTCGTGCCATAGTTGTCCATAATTGAGCTCACTGACTCGATGATGGGAATCGTAAAATCTTATCGCTATTCGTTTGCAAAACTTTTGAAAAATTATCGCGTCGAGTAACAATTCCATTTGCGCCGTTTGTTTACAATTTGCCGGTTTCGCTTTGTTATTGTCGTTAGTCACCGCACGCCGACGTGTTTATGACATCGAGTTGTTGGCTTAGAGCTGGGTTTGGCATTGCGGAGTTTCTAGGCGAATATGAAATGTATTTTTTTTTATCCACCATTGCTACAACCTACATATGTCGAGCAAAACCCTGGGAGCATGTTTCACCCGTTTTGCCATTATTCCTTCTCACACCAAAATGTTCTGCCAATAATTCAGTTTTTACCGTTTCAGCGGATGCTCTAAAGACTTCCTAAACCGTTTTCCTTTGCCGTCCTCCAAATGTGTTCTTTTATCAGAATAATTTTACAAATCACACCGCAGTGTCCCCTTTCATGATTATATGGAAAAACAAGGCAATGTGATATACGACACCTAGCAGTAGAGATAGTGGAGATTGTTTTCACGTTAGTGGCATTCTCCCCTGAGGAAGTTGCATCCGGGAGAATATCACCTACTTGAGGCTTTTGAAGAGAGAGAGAGCGGATGTCTAGCTGCAACACACCCTTGAACATGATCGCACCATCGTTCCGGGAGAACATCATCAGCAAGTGTTTTACAGCGAATACAGCAAATCTCGTGTACGAATGTGATACCTGCGGAAGTACCATCCGGTATTTGGACCAAGACCAAGAATGAGATCACCATACAGCAGTCATACCCACTGAGTACGCACGCATGAGTTTGTAGGCTCTATGAGCACTATTCCTCTTTGCTGCTCTCGTTTGTTTTCTCAATCATTATGTACCAACGATAGTACCTATAAAACGGGAAAACAAAACAATTTATATTAATATGAAATAACATATTTATTCACATCATAATGAAAGAAAACGTAAAAAACTGATAAGATATGAAAAAACAGAAACGAGATGAACTAAACCGAATTACGTCGTGCGCTCTCATACTTCGCATTACATTTTTTCTTGGCAATCTTTATCACATACATGAACATTTTTCCGATGTAACACAATTCTGGGACCACATCGCGGCATCGCACTACCTCTTGCAAAAGTTTTAGGATGTTAAAGTTTTCGGTCGTAGCGTGCATCTCTGGTTCCAGCATACCGCTAACAGTCCAGTTGCACTGAGGCAAAAACCGCATATCGAAGATAAACTCCATCGCCTGCTCCAGCTGTTCGGGAACATCGAACTCTCGGTCAATTGAGTTCTTCAACCATCCGGCTACAGCATAAAAGTATTGTTTATCGACACCTAGACGTTGTTCGAAGCTGCATAGATCTCCAATCGTATTTATTTTGTCGAACAGTCGATGGTTACGCTCTTTATGTTCGACATATTTCTTCACATTTTTATAAATCTCTTGTATTTTGTGCATCGTGTTGACTTGTTTGTCGGCAAAATAATTGAGTAGTAGATGGATTTTTTGGAGTTGGTACCCGGTACTGCCATCTTCTAGAAGAGCCTTCCTCATCAAAGGGGAATGGTTGTATAATCTTTGGGAGATAATCGTACGCGTTTGGCGAACATTAGAAACATCCGGCTTCGGAAGTTTTCTGGCCAGCTTTTCGCATTGTTCGGGTGTTTCTGCAAATTCTTCTTTAAACCCGCTGGCAGTTGACGACATAGCTTGGATGTCATCTACTAAGGCTTTATCCAACCGGCCCAGCTGATGAACAATTTTACCTTGATCTTCATCAGCCGAGAGCAAACGATAATAGGCGTTGTCAAGTGCTTCGATCGTGGAATCCTGGTTGAAAATTTCTGGCTCGTAAATTTCTTGTGGGTCACAATAGGGGCATCCGTTTTCTTCATCGAATGTTGAGTAGTCATATCTTTGGGATGCCATTGCGTTGGAACACAATTTGCAACTACACGAATATTGCGGTAAACTAGCTTCGCTGCCCTACATCCACTCGCTGTAGGAACACGAATCGGATCCAGCAACGTATCTGAAACGTAGAAAACGGCATTCAATGCAGCTGGATTTCACTTGTACGGACACACTCCGTACGCATTTCTTGCATTTTCTTGCGAAAAAACGTGTGCACTTACCCAAAACAATGTACTTTTAATCGGAAAGGACGGCCTGGCCGTATTGCTACCCAAAACAATGTACTTGTTGCGAAAAACTTGAAAACCGCAGGCGGAATTGATGGATGTGTTTTATTCGGCTTTTTATTACTGTTTTATATGATTCAGAAGCAGAGACTGCAAAGACGTTATTCCTCCGGAGAAAGCTGTCAGTTTTTTTGTTCGCCTTTGTCATGCTGTCGGTTTGTTGTTGTTTTTGCCATGTGATTTTGACAGCCAGCTGTTCTCGGCAGCATTTGCTGTTGTTGTGTCATTGATTGTATAACGTGTATTGTAAATAATAGCAATCGCTATACTTTAACTAGTTTATTCATCAAATTCAAAGGCAAATATGTGTTTAGTATGGTGTTTATAAAGTTTTCCCCACTCCGTGCGCTCTATCGGGTGTACGTACGGTAAGAAAATAGCGGAAACACACCCAAACGCAACCATGCACCTCACATTCCACTCATTCTATTTATTCAGAACAACCGGTGTTGCCGGCATTCAGCAGAGTTTTCTACATACCACCACGCCGGCTTGTCGTTTGGCGGACGATATCGAGTACGATGAGATACCGGTGTCTAGGATACGCAACTTCAGCATTATCGCCCATGTCGATCACGGCAAGAGCACGTTGGCCGATCGTTTGCTTGAGATGACCGGCACCATAGCGAAACATTCGGGCAACAAACAGGTGCTAGACAGTCTGCAGGTCGAGAAGGAGCGTGGCATTACGGTGAAGGCACAAACGGCTTCGCTAATCTACCGGCATGCGGGTCACCACTATCTGCTCAACCTCATCGACACACCGGGACACGTCGACTTTTCGAATGAGGTGTCACGATCGTTAGCGGCCTGCAACGGTGTTGTTCTACTGGTGGACGCCAATCAGGGCGTCCAGGCGCAGACGGTGGCCAACTATTATCTGGCCCGCTCCAAACAGCTCGTCATCGTGCCGGTATTGAACAAAATCGATCTTAAAAATGCTCGTCCGGAAGCGGTGTGCAATGAGCTGTTGACGCTTTTCGATATCGATCCCGACGAGGTGTTAAAAGTGTCGGCAAAGTTGGGTACGGGATGTGACGACGTGCTCGCAGCGATTGTCAATCGTCTTCCAGCACCGGATGCTAATCGAGAGGCAACCTTCCGTGCTCTGATCTTCGACAGCTGGTTCGACAAGTATCGCGGAGCGCTCAACTTAATCTACGTCAAGGATGGTGAAGTTAGCACCGGGCAGGAAATCGTTTCCTGCCATACGGGCAAGGCGTACGAGGTGAAAAGTTTGGCACTGCTACGCCCGGATGAGTGTAAAGTGGATCGTCTCGTGGCGGGTCAGGTGGGACTGCTCGGGTGTAACATGCGCACCAGCAAAGAATCACAAATCGGCGATACGCTGTACCTGAAGAAGAACAAAACATGTGTCCCACTGCCCGGGTTTAAGCCACAGCAACCGATGGTGTTTGCTGGCGTGTATCCACCCGATCAGACGCAGCATCCCGTGCTAAAAAGTGCAATCGAGAAGCTGGTGCTTAATGATTCGGCCGTCACCGTCACACCCGATTCGAGTCCAGCGCTGGGGCAGGGTTGGCGCCTTGGTTTTCTGGGATTGCTGCATTTGGATGTGTTCAGTCAACGGTTGCAGCAGGAGTATGATGCCGAACCGGTTCTAACTGCACCGTCGGTCACATACAAGATCAAGCTCCAGGGTACCAAAGCGATAGCAGCGCACGGTGGTAACGAGATAGTCTACATTAGCAATCCGGCCTTACTGCCCGATCGAACGATGGTCGAGGAGTACCACGAGCCGTACGTGCTGGGAACGATTATCGCCCCGACGGAGTGCGTCGGAGCGATCATAGGGTTGTGTGTTGAGCGACGGGCCGTTCAGAAAACATCGCTCAACATCGATAACGAACGTATCATGACCACCTATTTGATGCCACTAAACGAGATAGTGCTCGATTTTCACGATCAACTGAAATCTGTTAGCTCCGGGTATGCAAGTTTTGATTACGAGGATCACGGGTACGTCGAAACGAGCATCGTTCGAATGGACATCCTTCTAAACGGTCAGCTCGTGGAGGAACTGTGCACCATCACACACACCAGCAAAGCCCAGAGTCATGCGCGGGATTTAGTGCTGAAGCTGAAGGAACTTATACCCCGCCAAATGGTGCAAATTGCGATTCAGGCAGTGGTCGGCGGAAAGATTCTAGCCCGTGAGACCATCAAGGCGTACCGCAAAGATGTTACGGCGAAACTGGTAATGAATGCTTCCGTTCACTTTAGTCCAGCATTTACTTAACCGATGCAACACATTCGTTGCGTTCTTTTATTTTTGCAGTATGGAGGCGATGTCACAAGACGAATGAAGCTACTCAAGCAACAATCGGAGGGTAAGAAAAAGATGAGATCCATTGCCAACATTAACGTTCCTAGGGATACCTTTATAAATGTGCTGAAGAGATAGTAGAAAGCAGATTCGGGTGTGCTATTCAATTCAGGAAACATCCGAAGTTAAGTGGTACGTAAATTGTAAATTGTAATGAAACGGGGTGCTCGTACACCGAACTGAGGTAAATATTATTGCTATTAAAGCAAGGTGTGTTTATTCTTCACGGAATGGCTTCCAGCAGGACTTAGCAGCACCGATCTTCGAACTATGGGACCAGTTTAAAATCTCATCTGGAATGACTTTTTAGATACAGGTAACTTAAGTGAATAAACAACAAAGATCAACGAAGAAAAAGTAGAAGAAGTATTCAAATTTTGTTTTATATAATAACACATTCGTTTCAAAAGATCATTTCGATATGTGTATTTTTTTCTTGTTTGTTATTTGAATGAACATTTACATACTTACAATTTGAATAGAAACATTTGAACCTCAAACTCTTCAGGGAATATTTACTGTTGAATAAGCCTAGCAGCCACACAGACACTCCAGCGCCATGCGAAGCAAGGTCTTGCACGACTTAGCCCGAAGGGCTCTTCGTAATTTGTATTAATAGCGTTTAGCTAACAAATTAAAATCTTGTTAACCAACTTAAACCAAAGTGGACAAGGAGTGGATAAATAAACAAAAGAATAGCGTGGAATGAAAAAAGAATTGGATGACACGTATAGCTGCGTATAGATGAAGTTCCGAATCAGGGATAATTAGACTGAAGTCGTACACGAACATAACGAAAATGAAAGATTAGTCTTTTCATCACCCCTTAAGGGATGATAAGCTGAGCTCCTGATAAGCTGGTAAATTATAAAGACAAACATGTTCTAATTTTTACTTGACACGTCCGATCAACAAGAAACGATTCGACCCACTCCACCAACTTGGCCGAGAATCCGAATTTGGCAAATACAAGCAGCAGTTTGTAGGGCAATCTATCCAATGCGGATATTGAAGTAGAATTAGTGTAGAATTAAAGACAGTTGTTCGGCACGGCATATAGTTATGCTGCATGGGACTCAACCAACGTTTACAACAGAAACGAATATGTTGGAAGGTAACTAACTCTAAAACTTTAACACAAGCACAAAAAACCAAAAGCAAATGTATGCAAGCAAGCTCTATAGTTAGTAATGCAAGATCATATGAAGACAAAATTATGTAAAAGAAATGCTACTGTCATCAAACGAATGAATTATGACGAGCGCCCATCTCAATGCATCACTAATAAATCTTTATTTTGAATCCTAGATGCCTTTCAAGTGTAAATTCGTTAAAACTCGTTAAATGGTAGGCAGAGTCATTTTATTCAGCCTAACGCCTTTCGCCACACTGTCACTAAAACGGCATAATTTGTTGGCAACACAGCAATTGCGGTTTCACTTTGTTGTTCCATGCCAACAATCATGCACCTGCATCCTGTATGGTTAAGGTCGCTTTAAAGCTTTCTTGGATACCGCGTGAATCATGATCACGAGAAGCTGCGCGTGATGGATGAGGAAGAGTTAAAAAGTTATTTGTATGATCTTTCACCGACCATCGCAAGGAAACATTTGCTGACCATGGGCAGTACGCGAGGATGGAATTAAAGAACACCAATGTGATGAATGGCCTACAAGGAGAGTACGTTACACTATTTTGGATGTAATAATTTATTTGTTACTTTCTTCCTCCGCCTCGTATAAACACAACCGTTTAAGATGATGCTTCTTTATTTAGCTCCTCCCTGTTGTCTCTTAACTTAACTACTTAAGTGCTGCTCGAAGGATAAGAACCATACCAGGCGTTGTGCATTTGCATCTTTACCGTGTCTCTTAACAGAGCATTAACTACCGTATGTTACGACCGTGTGGTTATTACCTCAAATTAATGTTTCAATAAATCTTTCCATTTCAATGTCGATATTGGTCAATGAATAATTTCGAAGAACCGATAGGAAACAAATTTTCTAAACGTACCAGCCAATGCAATGAAACGTTTTTAAACACACATAACGGATAAGGTCTTTTAACGACATTTTAAAATGTTTCATGGTTCTGCTAGCGTTATGATCTCTATATATGTACTAATATTGTTAACGAGAACGCGGAACAAGGAACCTCAGGAAAAATAGTTTCTAATTTTGAAGTCGTTGCAGTAGTTGCGAAGGTTCTGGATGATGTTATTAAATGTATGTTGAATATTGTGATCATATAGGCAAAAATGCGCAATTGTTAAATTACGAATGGATCGAATCGAACAGGAACGCTACGAGAACTTGGCTACGCTACTGAAGTGAATTGTTGTGTAATGCATTGCTATGAAGTGGGCAAAAATTATTCGCTTTTCAATTGCTGTCGTTTTCATAGAAAGGGCATGGTGGAAGCAATGGAATTTCTTGCATCATACTGCGTGGCGGTACAATGTGGTGGACTATAGTATAAAACTCACGACTGTAAGGATGGTGGTGTTATAGGCGTTCAACGACTATAACTAAAAAATAATCTTAGAGTTGCTGCACTAATAATGACATTATTTTGTACCAGCAGTTTGATTGAATAGCTTCCGCGCATGGATGATCGCTACTGGGGGTTTCTTGACTACCCATCTCATTGGAGCGAAAAGTAATGGAATTCATATAGGAATTGCATAACATGATCATGCTAGAACTAACAAAAATAGATATCTGTCCAATAAGTGCATTACACAATTCGCTAGATCGCTGCTCTTTCGGGTTCTTTGAAACACATATCGATTTTTTTACTTACTCTTGCTCCGTTAACATTATTTGCTCTAAAACTTTTGCTTGACGTTCGCTTTTGTGTTTCGTATTCTTTTATTAGTTGTCCCTTTGGTAGCGTATGGCGACCAAACAATCGTCCTGAAGCGATTACCGTTTACCAAACTGCCCGTAATCTGCCGGCCACAAAGTAGCCATGAACCTAGACCAGCAACTTCATCAGTATCCCGGAGTCGTACCACATAAGGAAGAAGAAACTGGACGAGGTGTCGGAGATCAGCTAACAGTGGCTGATGCCGTTCGTGTTTGCAATCTCATTGTTGTTCGCACCGTGTGCACCGTTGCTGGCAGACCGAGCATGGCCAGTGGCGTCCGTGGCGTTCGTGGCCGTACACGGTGGACGTAGCAAATCACAGTACTGTAACAGCGCCTCACGGAGGGACCGAGACACTTAAAAATAATCTTAGAGTTGCTGCACTAATAATGACATTATTTTGTACCAGCAGTTTGATTGAATAGCTTCCGCGCATGGATGATCGCTACTGGGGGTTTCTTGACTACCCATCTCATTGGAGCGAAAAGTAATGGAATTCATATAGGAATTGCATAACATGATCATGCTAGAACTAACAAAAATAGATATCTGTCCAATAAGTGCATTACACGATTCGCTAGATCGCTGCTCTTTCGGGTTCTTTGAAACACATATCGATTTATTTACTTACTCTTGCTCCGTTAACATTATTTGCTCTAAAACTTTTGCTTGACGTTCGCTTTTGTGTTTCGTATTCTTTTATTAGTTGTCCCTTTGGTAGCGTATGGCGACCAAACAATCGTCCTGAAGCGATTACCGTTTACCAAACTGCCCGTAATCTGCCGGCCACAAAGTAGCCATGAACCTAGACCAGCAACTTCATCAGTATCCCGGAGTCGTACCACATAAGGAAGAAGAAACTGGACGAGGTGTCGGAGATCAGCTAACAGTGGCTGATGCCGTTCGTGTTTGCAATCTCATTGTTGTTCGCACCGTGTGCACCGTTGCTGGCAGACCGAGCATGGCCAGTGGCGTCCGTGGCGTTCGTGGCCGTACACGGTGGACGTAGCAAATCACAGTACTGTAACAGCGCCTCACGGAGGGACCGAGACACTTCCGCCGAACTAGTGGTCGTACAATCTACCAGGTAGGGGTACAGACTGATCAACTGCTCCCAAGCGGTAGTACCCACTAAACCACAAATAGGACGAAAAGCAGTCAGTGAAAGATGTATACTATTAGTAAAACGTTGTACAAGCTATCTTTTTTAGGACAAATGTATAAACTTCGATTAAAATTAGTAATTTAAACTACTGCACTATTTGGGAAAGTTGTTGAATGATTTTGGAAATTGATTTCGAAATGTGTTGAACATTTCCATGTACACTACACATGAGCTTTGCATGGTTTGTCATAATATTTGTAAGCAAAAACATAACAATGTTTAAAAGCTATAAGGAAAATCAATTTGCCTGTATGGCTCCGTTTAGCAGTCAAGACAACAAAACCAATACGTACCTTTAGCTGGGGGTGCTTTCTTCATGGATATCACAAGGGTGGCAACAGCTTTAAGAACGAACGAAATCTCCGACAAACGGTACCTTAAGTCAAAGGAAGAAAAAAACAATCCCATTACCTCTTCCATGGTTTAAATTTGCTTACGTCGAAATCATACCTTGGCAGCGGAAACTTGCCACTCAACCGTTCGTCTTCGTTGAACTTTCTCAGCACCTCCTCGAAGCGATGCAGCAGTGCCGTGATCGCTAGCTGCCCAGCGATGCCTCCCTCAGTCGTTTTGCCTCCCTGACCATCGCACAAGGTGGAATTGTTGTTCGCCAGATTGATTTCCTTGTCATCCACGGCACTGGCGGTCGCCGTTCCTACGCGATCATCCAGCAGCGAGAACTGGAGCAGCGTCTCGAAGCACGTCTTGGCAAACTCTTCCCGCAGCTTCAGCTCCGTCTCGCAGCCGGCAAACGGTGTGCTGCCGGTGGTGGCCGAGTGAATCGAACCCTTGTTCAAAATAACCACCGCGTCCAGGATGAACTGTTGTGGGATCTCTTGGCTGTACGGGAGAATTTCATCGCGAATCAGCTCGATCACCTGACAGTCTATCGTTTCGTCTAGGATTAGTTCATCGAGACCACGGTCTTCCACGATGCAGATGCTGTGCGGAAATGGGCAAAAGATGTGGAAATTGTGTTGAACATGTTGCGAAAAGATTCATCATAACTGTGGGATCAAACGCGCTAAACATTACCTACCTTTTCGTAAACAAAAACTGATCCAAAGTGTCGGCCAAATCCTTCCACATGGAGGCGAACTGTTTCGGATGTTTCCGAGCAACCGGCAATCCGGTGTGGAGCACACTGATTAGGCTGGATATAGCTAGCTTCCAAGTGCTCGACGACATGCACTTGTACTTTAGCGAGAGCGGAAGATGGAGTGCTTTGATAATTTCGTGCAGTATCTGTCCTTCGATCACGGCCGTGTCGTTGGCTGTCTGCTGGTACAGCTTCACCGCCACCGTCAGTGCTTTCTCGCCGAACGGGATGTAGTTCATGCTGACCCACTCGACACCGTTCGCGTTCGTGGTGGATGCAACGGGATGAATAAGACCGCCGGTGCTGCTGTTGCCGGCATTCGTGCCCGATCCGCTCCCACTTCGCGATGATTTCAGTGGCCTAAAACACAATCAGGCGTTATAGAATCTCCATCTAGAGCGTTTATAAATTAGTCTCCCTACGTCGATATCATCAGACGCTATCGAGTATGCGGATGTGAGATAAACTGAGCTGCTTGATTGGTAGATTGATAATGTCATATAATTTAGTATTATGGAGAACAAACGGTTGACGATCAAACCGGAACAGTTTAAATCTTTTACGGTATGCAACTGTCATTAGACTGTTTTAATTGCACAAATCTTACATCTACACAGTAAATACTGCATGACCCCTCTATTATAGAAATCGAAGTGTAAATATTTTTTACCATTTACGATAGAGTATAAAGGAACAAAAAATTATAGGTTTTTGGATCACGGATTTTTTTTACAGATTTCATGTGAAGAAAATGTAATCTCGAGCGCATCTTGTGAAAGCGTGAGTGTAGGATTGAATGGATTAAATAGAACATGTCATGAAAATAGAATTTAGCTATTTTGAACGTACCTTGTTTCAATCCGATCGAAGCTCGGTGGAGCGCAGGCAAACTTACTGAAACTTAACAATTGCTTAAAAATGGGCGATATCATGTTTTTGAGACCGTTTCCAGTACCACCACCACCTCCACCACCGTGGATGGCCTCCTTCTGCAGCAGCTCCATACAGTCGAGCACGCCGTCGTGCAATGGCGTCAGAAGCGAATCCGAGATAGTGGACATAATGTAAGGCGTCGAGTCGCTGTGCACCGGTACGGCGACGGCGTTCATAAGCACGGCGCAAAGTTGCGTGAGATCTTTGCTGTTAAATCGTACCCGAATGTGTTGGAACAGCGCAGGGAAAATGTGTACGAGTGCGGTGAGGAAGGCTTGGCTAGGAATGTATAGGTCCTCGCCACCACTGCCACCCCCGGCACCGCCGCCCACACCGGCTGCACCATTGCTCTTGTCGCTAAGCTCACCGACTGTCGGAGGTTTAGTGCTTTCGGCACCGATATTTAACCAAACGCGCCACGCAACGTTCCATATATCGGCTTCAGCAGTCGCTGACGATGGTCGTGCGGTGCTTGGCTCGTCGTTCACGCTCGGCACCGCCGTTGATCCCGAAGTGGTGGATCCCGCCGTCGGACGATTGTACAGGATTTCCTGGAATGATTTCAGCGCCGCTAGCGACACTTCGTTGCTTTTGCTGAGCGCCGAATTTTCAATAAACTCCAGCAGAAGCGCCCACGCACGGGGGAAATCTCCCAGCATCTGCAGGAGCGCACGCTTCGTATTAAATACCTGCAGGACAACAGAAGCGAAACGAAAACGAAAAATAACACACGAAAATCCCTCCTCAACTCCTTTACACTCCTGAACCTACCCTGGAGACACCGGAGAGTGTGAGAACCTGCGTTTCGGCCCACTGCTTTTGGGCCGTGTTGCGGGAATGATGAATAAGAATGTTACCGCTGGTGTCTACCTTCTCGTTGCTGGCGCAGCTGGACAGCGCCCGCACTTTATCCAGCAGCGGGAACAACACCTGCCACAGTACGGCTTGCCAGGTCGGGGGATTTAGCAGCGCACCGTGCGCGGAAATGGTGGAGAACAGTGTTTGTCCAGCGGACTTCCTAACAGCGGGCCGCGGATCCACACATAAATCGCCCAGCCGTGCGTACAAGCACATCCAGAGACGGTCAAAGTGGGGCATGTTTAGCGTGCCGGGAAAGTCGGGCAACACCGACATGTCGTCACACACGGTCTGGGATAGTTTCTCCTGGTTCTGATTGAAGTAATCTGAAATGTTCCACTGCGCGGGGAAAACGTGGAGGCGACATTAAAACACCCGAACGTTGTGTGTTTTATTCTTGATGCGGGTAATGGTTCTGTGGTCGAAATAAGTGGACCGGTACTTGGGTTTAGCATGACGTTTAAAATTTCAGACAAAACATACAAACAACTAAATCAGCGTCACCTCTAGCTATTATACTAGTGAAAATGTTTTTAAAAGTTTAAATCACGGCACTCGAGGTTAAACTGACAAAGTCACTTGTAGTGCAATTGTGACATATTGTATTGTATATATTGTTTTTCTATTTCAATGTGCCTTATTTTTTCTTATTTTGAATGTGATTACTTGAAAAGTACCTGTGTATAGTATATTATGGAGTTGATGTGAAGTCATTTCAGTCAGTATTGTGCAAAATAAAACTTAAAAGGCAAAACAATGTAAAATGTGCAAGCAATCTAAATTCTGGAGATTTTAATATCTAGCAACCTATTCCGACCACAGACCATTGCGAAGGGATACATAATTCTTACCATCAACCCTACGGCGGTCAACGAAATGTTCAGCTCCTGGGTTTGCGAGCCAAACTTGGCGGCCGTATTAACACACAACGGTAGACAGCGCCACGGCATGACGGGCAGGAAATCCGTCACAACCAGCTGCAAGCATTGGAATGCGATGCGGATCAAAGACTCACCGTGATGATCACTGACGGCACCGATAATACCGAGCACTAGCGGCCAACCATGCGATAGTGTCTCGCCCGCCCCATTCAGCACTAGCAACACACAGTCCAACTGCCGTTGCCGCACATCACCGTGCGGCACGGACGATAGCTCCGAGAGCGGTCCCAGCAGCAGGGTTTGGAGCTTTAGATTTTCCTTCAATGGCCGCTCGTACTTGTACTGCAACGCGGCCTTCACTAGGTACGTTATCGCTTCCACCCCCCACTCACGCATGCGGATGTGCGGATGTTGACAGATTTCCAACAGGTGGTTCGTCAGCGGGCGCCACAGAACCTCGATGCGTGACAGGTTGACGAGACCGGTCTCGAGCAACTTGGCCACGGCGAACAGTGACGGTTCGCGGTTATTGTACGCCAGCTCCATCGCTTCGTGTGACAGTTTGCACAGCGCGTCGATAAGATGGTGCAGAGCGACGTCGTCCAGGTATTGGCTCGACTCGAACAGCTGGCTCAGCATCGTCGACAGTACCGGCAGATCGGTCATGACCTGGGTGATGGAGTTCGCGTCGGTCGGGGGCTTCTGGACGGCTTGCAGACTCCCACCGGTCGACGGCTTCAGCCCGAGAATCCACGCCAGATGCTGCAGAGTGGTGAGCACGATGTGCCACGAGCTGCCTAGAATGCTGCCGTGACAGTGCGCCAGATGCAGCACCGAGCGCATGCACTGGAGGTTTTTGGCGGTCAGCAGTACCGGGCCCTGGTGAGCGCCGATGGGAAGTGAGGACGTTGGGAGCGGCGTGCCAACGGCCACCACCGGGTGCCGCTGCTGCTGCTGCTGATCGATGTCCGCGTACGTGCCTCCGTGGTAGCCCATGCCCGCCGCCGCCGCCACCGCCGCACCCATATCCTGGCTGCCCAGACGCATGTGGGATTTGAACGCGCTGCCCTGGTAGTTCACGTTCAGCACCGACAGCGCGTAATGCGGTGGCAGCGAGGCACGGCACAGCGCGGTAATGAAGGCATCCCGCGGCGTGTGCAGCTCCAGCAGCCCACACAGCGCCGCATAGTTTTGGATCGCCTTCAGCACGCTCTCCGTGGAGGACTCGTCCGTCGCGGCATCGATCAGCGGACCCAGCGCCGTCAGCAATCCCAGCCAGCTCGAGTGTATCAGCTGAATGTGGAGCGCTTTGTCCGCCTCGCCGACGCGCTGCATGTACGGGGAGGGATTCTCTTCGCCCAGCTGCGACGGACCCTGGATCGACAGGGAGATGGAGCGTACGATGTCGAGCAGGCAGGCGTACGCCACCGAGATCCCGTACCCGTCCGGGATGGGCGGTGGTTCCATTTTGTCCAGCATCTCCAGGAACGTGGACTTCGACTGGCCACTCGGGAACGTCACCACGAGCGGAAGAAACACGCCGCGGAAGATGAAGCCCGGCTGGGGCGAAATTCCCGGGCCAACCGGCATTCCGCCCATCAGCTGCGACTGCTGTCCGGAAGCCCCACCGACCCCGCCACCATTTCCACTGCCCCCGCCGCTTCCACCACCACCACCGCCACCGCCGCCGACTCCACTAGCACCCAGCGACGCGCTGAGAAGCTGCGGATTGATGAACAAACTCTGCACATACGTGCCGAGCGAGTTGATGATGTCCTGAAAGATGTTTGTCGCGTGGTCCTTCAGATCGTAGCACCGACAGAACGATATCAGCAACTCCGGCTGAATCGTCATCTTGTGCAGCACTTCCAACGCGAGTGACCGCTGCCAGGCCGGTTTATCCGGGTCGAGGAACTTGACGATGAGCGACAGGAAGATTTCGCACTCCGTCACCAGCAGGCTGTGGTACTTCTGGATCAGTATCGAAACGACACGCAACAGGCGCATGCTGATCGGAAAGTAGGGCTTGTCGTGGGGCGCACCACCGCCCGGCTGCACCCCGGCACCACCCACACCAGCCTGCGGAGCGATGGTGCGATACTTGATGTTGGGCGAGAAGAGTTTAATCACCAGCGCGCAGACACGCTCCTTCAGGAGGAAGCTGAACTCGGGATTCCTGTAGAACACGTACGTGTACTGCGTGAGCACCGATTCGAGCAGCTCCAGCCCGAACGTGCGTGTCATCTCCGTCATGCCCAGCAGCCAGTACGGCTGATCGGCGTTGACGAGTTGTACCAGATCCTGGAACAGCAGGAAGGCATCGGCCGCACATGGGAGCAACCCTTTCGGCGCGACTCCCGTGGCCAGCTTCAGCTCCTCCAGGTTCACCTCTCGCCGTTCGTCCTGGTTCGCGTCGGCTTCCGCCTCCTCTGCGACCACGCGCTCGAACACAAGCGAAACGAGCTGCCGCACGGTCGCACCGGCCGTATTGATCGTCGTCGAGTCCTTCGTGAAGTGTAGCCGAAAGCAGAGGACCAGCGTTTTCGCCAGCGTCTCTCCGTGCACGACCGTGTTTGTGGTGAGCAGCAGCGTTACGCTCTGCAGCACTTTCACCTCCTCGGTGCCGTTCTCCATCAGCATCCAGAGGGTGTCGGTGATGTAGCGCGCACCCTTCTGGTCCACCACCTGCTGCGTGATGAGCCGCTGCATCATTCCGAGACAAAATTTGATTATTTTCAAATCCTTCGACTCGCAGCCCTGCACCAGCGGGTAGAGAATCTGGTTGACCACATAGTAGACCGGTGTTTGCGGATTTGCACCGGCCGATTTCAGTTTCAGGATCGCTTCCTCGCACGACTGTTCCGGTGTCGGGGTGGCATGAAAAGAAAATTGAATAAAAAATCACATTAAAAAGCGGGAATGATGTAGAAGTGCTATCTTCCGGGGCCGGCGTTCCATCTCTCTCGTGGGCGGAAGCATCATCACCGCGTGATGGACAGGGAGAAAGATGCGACAAGCAGAGCAGAGCAGACAAAACAAGTGTTAAAAATGGCAAGCCACCGTCGGTGGTGGTGGTGGTGGTGGTGGTAACAATAGCAAAGATTAACGCTGGAACAGCGGGCGCTTAATTAGCATACAACACGAATTTCCTGTCAGCACTATCCACCGTACACTCGGAACGCGGCTGGGAAACTGCGCAGCAATAGAACACAATAAAAGGTAAACACCGACAGAGTAGGGGAGAGCTTCGTTTCACAGTACAACTAAGCCGCGTAACGTGTACTGCGTGAGCACCGATTCGAGCAGCTCCAGCCCGAACGTGCGTGTCATCTCCGTCATGCCCAGCAGCCAGTACGGCTGATCGGCGTTGACGAGTTGTACCAGATCCTGGAACAGCAGGAAGGCATCGGCCGCACATGGGAGCAACCCTTTCGGCGCGACTCCCGTGGCCAGCTTCAGCTCCTCCAGGTTCACCTCTCGCCGTTCGTCCTGGTTCGCGTCGGCTTCCGCCTCCTCTGCGACCACGCGCTCGAACACAAGCGAAACGAGCTGCCGCACGGTCGCACCGGCCGTATTGATCGTCGTCGAGTCCTTCGTGAAGTGTAGCCGAAAGCAGAGGACCAGCGTTTTCGCCAGCGTCTCTCCGTGCACGACCGTGTTTGTGGTGAGCAGCAGCGTTACGCTCTGCAGCACTTTCACCTCCTCGGTGCCGTTCTCCATCAGCATCCAGAGGGTGTCGGTGATGTAGCGCGCACCCTTCTGGTCCACCACCTGCTGCGTGATGAGCCGCTGCATCATTCCGAGACAAAATTTGATTATTTTCAAATCCTTCGACTCGCAGCCCTGCACCAGCGGGTAGAGAATCTGGTTGACCACATAGTAGACCGGTGTTTGCGGATTTGCACCGGCCGATTTCAGTTTCAGGATCGCTTCCTCGCACGACTGTTCCGGTGTCGGGGTGGCATGAAAAGAAAATTGAATAAAAAATCACATTAAAAAGCGGGAATGATGTAGAAGTGCTATCTTCCGGGGCCGGCGTTCCATCTCTCTCGTGGGCGGAAGCATCATCACCGCGTGATGGACAGGGAGAAAGATGCGACAAGCAGAGCAGAGCAGACAAAACAAGTGTTAAAAATGGCAAGCCACCGTCGGTGGTGGTGGTGGTGGTGGTGGTAACAATAGCAAAGATTAACGCTGGAACAGCGGGCGCTTAATTAGCATACAACACGAATTTCCTGTCAGCACTATCCACCGTACACTCGGAACGCGGCTGGGAAACTGCGCAGCAATAGAACACAATAAAAGGTAAACACCGACAGAGTAGGGGAGAGCTTCGTTTCACAGTACAACTAAGCCGCGTAAATCGGGAGCATAATGTAGCATCTTTTTTTGGAGGAGGACCACAATACAAGAATAGAACGCACCAGCACAGACATGAAAAATCAACGCTCTGCATTGGTTGAAACAAAAGTATGCGCCGACAAACGGCAACAACGACGACAGCAACGGTACTGAGACTCATCATTGATGGTCGACCGGTGGAGGCGGTTCTGCTCATACACCGGTACATACACGCTGCCTGTACAGGTTTCACTAGACCGCCAGCAGCACGTTCTACACTCCGATTCGGTTCTATTCTCCATTGTTCCGCACGATGCACTGACTGGGTTTAAAAATTTGTGAATGAACAGTTAACGTGTCACTTTTTTTCATCTGCCAAAGTTCTTTGTTACCATTCAATTCCAAACGACGAATACAAAACACAACATAGCTTAAGTTGGAACCGTTCATCTCGACAGTTACTGGAACAAATGTGTCATGTGATTGTCATAAAGGATTCGCCTGATACAATAGCACGGGAGCTGTTGTTTTACATTGTTGGCGTGCATTCGCTCGGGTGAAACGTTAACACCTGCTAATTTCACACTGTGCGAGACTCGAAATCTAACGTGCACGAACAAAGAATAGCTGAAAGGCTTCAGTATAGAGATTGAATATCATCAATCAAAACATTTACAATTCTAGGACTTTTGTTTTTACTATTTCCTATTTTTGTACTTACTTCACTCCACATGACATTGCGATTGTTATATGATAAATGCGCTATTTTGGATGCTTTATGCAATACATACATTTTTAAAGCTGATGTATATCCTTAGCGATGATATAAGGAGCTTTAAAAGATTTCAAAAAACTAAAAACATATAATAATTTCACACACTTGCCACTTCAGAATCGATAGGACACGTTTTTAATTCATTTGTGAATCATAATAGAGACTTTAATTTCCAAATGCTAATGTTGGGTGCTCAGCGCCTAAATGTAGATATCACAGGATAACCTAGGAGAGCCTATGAACTTCTTCTCGCTTATTTCACAAAATCGATATTTGTCCAATAAAAATACCTCAATCAGAAGCACAGCAGTATTAAATTTAAGCCACAATTTTAAATCTGCAAAAAACATGGTATAAGTACGTTCGATATTACTTTTCAATTACTGTATGAATTATTTTATAGATTTTTTATATCTTCTCTTCTTTTGTTTTTATAATTTTGCTTTGGCAAAACTCATGTTATGGTGCAATTTCATGCACACGCACTGGAACTTCCATCCTCTAAAAATTGTTGGATTTTTTATATTTATGTAAAATTTTATGATTTTCATAAAATCTGTTGCTATTTTTGTTAATACACAAGTTATGGTGGTTCCTTATGGTTGTTGTTTTATCATAATTTATCTAGCAGTTTTGTTTATACAAATTCGAAATTGAATACCTTAGATAATTAATCGATTGGAGTAGTATCGAATGTGTAGCATGGCATCCAGAATAAACTGAACAAAATAAGGCCCAATAATATACCTGTCCTTTGCGACACCAAACATAGGCAAAAGGCTGCTATGAACTATAAATACTCTGCTGCAAGCTAAAGCTATAGTTGCTGGAAACATCATAAAAACAAGGATGCGGTGTACCATGGCTTGTAATGCACGGAAAAATAAATCGAGCGCAACCGAATGACAAATTCGAAAGTGTTCGATCGACTTCCGCGAATGCCACGTTCCCATGCCGGAAGAAATGGCAATTACTCAATACCACTCCGCAGAAAGGCCCTCGGTTGCTGTTTGACACAAAAGATACCACACGTCCGAACACAGTGAGGGTGTGTGTGTGTGGAGCGCAAGAGGAACACGGGTGTAAAACAAACATTTCCTTTTCGTCCTCCCAGCACGGTGGTGGTCCAACTGCCAGTGCATTTATTTAAATGTGTGTGTATTCCACTCTCCCAAACTGGGCGGCAGGACTCGTTACCGTGCTAAGTGGTGCACCAGGAAGGAACTTAGAGACTGCAGAATGCAGACAGGGATGCAGTTGACTAATAAATCATTTATTTATGTCACCCCGGGTGGGATGGGATTTGTCTAGCCTCCCCAACCCCGCCGGCTAAATCTAAAGGCGGTTCCTCTTTCCGGTGTTGTTTACCGTTTCGTATTGTTGTGGAGGATTTGCAGCTTCTCAAACCGAAATCGAAATGCAGCTTTCTTATGGAGGCAAGAAGATTTATGCATGTAGCTTTTTTGTGCCTGTTTGCCTCTCGAGTAGATGTCTAAACAACGCATGCGACTTAACGACTTAACAAACACTCCCGGTACGAAAAATGCGGTGTCTGCATTTCTTTAGATAAAGCCGCCATCTTGAGTGAAGCCGGGTTTAATGATTTCCTTTCCGTTGGGGATTTACAGCACTCCTCCCGGCGGTAGAGCTATTTGAAGTGGAACGAATCCTGCGCCAGCAATGCAGCGAAGTGATTAATTCACTGCGCGCACTTAATGCATGATCACGTTTCGTCATCTCAAAAGGCGGCACCGGAAGGAAGCCGGGTGTCACCAATTCCAAATCACTCATCTTAGGGCACAACTCATTACACTCCTTTCCCGGATCATTTCCCAAAAGCATCCGTGGTGACATTTAATTGCTTTGCCCGCAGTGCACAACATTATCCAAGCACAAAGAAACGGGCCCCGATAGCATGGTACGAGAGTTTTTTTTCCGAAAAACAAAGCATCATACACTTTCCCCCACCACATATTATGCCGGTTGTTGTTCGGGGAAAAAGGACTCAGTTCCCCCGGTTTCGTCGGGTGTAGAAGAAACTCATGCTCATGACGACGGAAGCGATATGCGTGATGATTATGATTTTTTCTCAACCATTACCGTCGTGCACCTGGTGCTATCGGTGATATATGAGGTTCGCAACTAAGTGACGTCAGTTTTTCTGTACCATCTTTTTTTTCGTAATTTTATTTGAAAGGTTAAATCAAGCGTAATATTTTCCATCATTTGTTTTGACTTTTTGCATTCTTTATCTTTTTTTTCACAACTTGGTGCCGAGCCATGCTCCTTGTTTGTGGTTTATTCCTAAAGAATGCACCAGTTGGGAAATGACTTGGAGGTTACTTTCTGTCAGCAATGAATCTTATGCGGTTATTAGACGAGGGAAAAATCAGTGATATGGCAAATTCTAATTTTGACAAAAAATGCCACTGTTTTTTGACAGAAAATTTCCTCGTCCAATAACCGCATTAGTGTCCTTGCGCGTTCTTGGCCGTCCTTCGCGATGGGTCAGTCTTAGTAAAAAGTAGTAGCGGTTTTTTAAAGCGAGCGAATCACTCTCGACCAGTATTGTAAACAGTCGACAGATTTGACGACATTCGCTATATACTCCTAGCCAAAATTATAAGCTAATGATGACGCGAATTCCACATTATCGTCATTTTCCTACCCTTCTCAAATGAATATCCAAGACTTAGCAGCAAGGCAATGAATGGAAAGAAAGAAGACTGTCAAAAAAGGCATTCAATTGTTGTTGTTACCTTCAGCACAACCGCGAACAAATGATTTGTAAACAAAGTAGTCTGAATGCCATTTGAATTTCTTCTCGCGTACACCAGGAATTCGTATTATTCGATGGATTGTAGTTTATAGCTGCTCAAACTACAAGCAAGATAAAAAGTTTTCATTTTCTAACTATAGAGTTTAAAAAAAATCAAGATACAAATTATATTAAATTATAATTATGAGGGTCAAATTTTTAAAGAGAAATACATTAGTATGGTTAGTTCCACCGAAGTTCAACAGCAGGAGGACAAACCGATGTTTGGTGATCGAATTCGTTTGAAACCCTGAAATCATCATCAACATCATCAACGTGAATACACTTAGGAAATATCATGGTGTCGAACGGCATTGTTTGAAGTAAAAGTGGAATGAATTAGATAGATCGAATTAGAATTTGAAGCCTTTAAACTGAATTAATCTATGCAATTTTTTGGTGTCGACCCCTACGATCGCTCAAAGCATCATCTCCGTACATTTCCATAATTTACCGACGAGCTTCAACTGACTTGTTCGCTTTCGAACTTTCCACAGATGACGACTATTGGGCATAGAGTTATCCATACTGATGAAGTAAAAGTAGTATGCTACAATAAATCAATGACAAATGTGTCAATATAGTTTGTGAACTACATGCCTAAACTTGGCTGATGATGTTTTCCATACGTTAAAATCGAACGCCATTATCGGCTGACCCAAAAACAAAAAACAAAACCGACGTCATTTAGTTGCGAACCTAACACAACGTGTTTCAGGACTCGGGCGAGGTAGGTTCGCGAACGTGTGTGCGCGTGCAGTTGTTGTGCCTGTTTGGGTTTGGCGCATGCACCCTAATTTATGGCTTTCAGTTGATGGCAAGCAGCAGCTTTGTGATACTACTACCGCCGTTAACAATATCCGTACCATTTCTCCCGACCGTCTCACACACGGGGTACTCGCCCACCCACCCACAACACGTAATCTATGTCGTTAATGGAACCGAAATCCCACCCGGAACGGGAAATGGAACATTCTAAAACGAGGAGCGGCTCGGAGACGGGGCGCTGTAATTAAGCGTTCCACATGGGAACAGGACTGCGTTCCAGGGTGAGCACTTCTTCATGGCGTATTTCTTCCCACATTAGCTACCTCCGAAAAAGGGACAATCGTATAAAACGTGCGCATATTGTGAGTTGTAAAATATTTCTTGATGAGGTACGGTTTTGATTTCCTTTTCATTATGTTGGAACTCCTGAGGAGTTTTTGATTTATAGCTTGGACAATGTTTCATTCATCAAATCGGCGTACATAAGCGAGACAAACTTGAAGACCGGATAGCAAAAATCTCATAGAATCAGTCGGATACGGATCACGTTTACGAGAAATTCCATATATTTTAAGATTCACTGACAGCTCACATAATAAATATCGTGTCTAGGTGCGCTAAAAATTTACAATATACACGACGTATTTCTCACTCGAACGTAGTCCATCGCGAGATCCTTCGCAGAACGTTGTTGTCGTTAATTGATTGTGCAAAACTTTTTCAATTTCCCCAAACTGCCACCAACTAAAGGTATAATTTTAGCTCATTGTTTTCTTTTTTTTTTGGTTCAGTCCTGGACGCTCGCTCGCTCGCGCAAAAGCACCATAAGCCCTTCCGGGGCGGGAAGGATTTGCTTCGCGCGAACTACTCGGCTTGCGTGGCTATTGTTGTGCGGTCTGATATCATAATCGTTTCATGATACAAAAAGGCTATCACGATCCGCCACCGTACCCCACCGGGAGAAAGGGGATAAAAGCGTTGCCGTCGCCGGAAAGCAACACAAATTTGGTGCGGTTTTTCCGAAAGGGCTTATTACGGCGCACATTCGTTACGTTCGTTGCGCCGTATCCCGGTGGGATCCTCATGGAGGGAAGAGTAGCTGCACTGCGAATTAGCACGGTGGCCAAGGGTGCTATCTAATTAAATGCTCACACCTCTGGCCCGGGCACAGTAGCGCGGCGGTAACAACGACCGTACGCAGGATGCTGTTGGAAGCCTTCTCTCCTCCGGCGACAGGATGTGCGGAGGGGGCCCATCCGTCCATCCGTCCGACCCGTTGTTGGCTACAGCGAAAAACTCATGAATAGATTTCCCTCGTGGTGCAAAACCCACGACGCAACAACACGAGTAAGCGGATTTTACAGCGGATCGAAAAGCGGGGATCGTATCCCCGTGCTCGGGCAAAGGGGTTTTCCGAAAATTCGCATCTATCTGCGAACGTGTGTAACAGTCACCAACTTCACCAGGTGTATGATACATGCCCGATGATAAACGCGCTCCGGTCGTTCCGCGTTCCGCTCGCACACACACACACACACATGCAAATGCCGATAGGGTGGAATACCGAACGACAAGGATGTACCCCGGCGGTGTGGCCACATATGTGCGGTTTTCGGGTAGGGATCAATTAACAAATCAACATGATCCGACCGCCGTTCGCTTTGAAGTAATTTAATCGGCAGTATCGTCAGTGGTGAAACGGTGAAAGCGACACGTGCTGGCGTAATGAAAGGAGATGCGTAGCTGAGTTGCTCGCTTTTTTTGTAATCCTATTTACACCGATATTTTCGTGTCATCGGGTTTATCATTTTGTGGTATTATTATGACTACTAATTTTAGAGGCAATCATGCACGCTGCAGCCCAATTTAACAATTCTTAAATCGAAAAAAAAAACAAACCTAAAACAAGAGAATGATAGGTATGGAAATAGGTAGAGATAAATACAAACAAATACTTATTCAGTTCTTTACACAGCAGTTCCGTCCGCAATCTCATCTGGACCATCGCTTCCTAACAAGGAGCAACTACCTTGCTAAGGTGGCATAACTAACTCCAGCAAGCTCCTAAATCTTCCTCCAATGTGATGTAAATTTAAGATACAAAAAACGTTTCTTAACTGATTAACTGACAGTACTAATTTCATTCGGCTTCCACGGTCCAGAATAGATAAAAGCGCTCATGATCGTCTCTGCTATCATTTGCACTAATGCACTTCTGTAACTAATGGCTTCGTTTGTTGGTCCCTATGCCCTGAAGGTAAGAATGTTAGGTAAGGTAAGAATGTTACCAGTTTTTTTTTAATCTCATGAATTATCAGAAAACCACGAGGCATATTCACTCATGCATCAATGTTTACAAATGTGAGTAAATCTTCTTTCTAATTTCAAATTGGAATGGCTGGAGATAGAGCGAATGTATGACACCACTCCGAAAAGGCCCCATAAAGAGTAATCGAACCACCCCATAAAAAGTGATCGAACATAGCCACAATAAATTAGTTAAAATTGTGTTATCCAGGGTTTGAGTATTTCTCGTTTCGAAATTATGTTACCTCATTGGACAGACGCAAAGATTTTGTTAGTCATTATTTCTGTCGCCATAATATATTCGCCAGCAGGCGCTAAAGGAATGCCAGAGGCACCACCTGCGTTCAGACTTTATCGATATTTTATCAAAGTGCAACAAATGAACTCATTTTGCACAGCATTAAATACAGAAGCGGCACAAAACACACCCAATGAAAGAGGTAATAATTTATGTATATTTCACCGTAAAAAAAGAACGTTGAAACGCTTTCATATGTTCAGTTTATTGTTATGTTCATGTTCATTGTTATGTTGTAGTTTATTGTTATATTCACACTTTATAATATTCTCTTATAATATCCTCTGTTTAGCAATGGTTAGCTGATATACATTGTTGTGGACATCAGATGATATGTTACACACATTCTCTTCCCTAATAGATCATTAGTTACATGTCCATTCGCCGTACCAAGGGTATCCTTTCATCATACACATTACCTCACATCGCTAATGATGAAAAGCTAAATCATGTAAATCAGCTCAGCCGTAAAACCCTTTACGCATCATATCAAACCGAAGCGCAACAAAAAACATCACAAAACTAAAGCCCCAACCAAAACCCACATTTCCAACAGAACGAGATAACCCATTGAAGATTGTTGCTATGTCGTCCGGGAATGAGTGTTCACGACGCCTTGAAGAGGGAACAGGCGAACAGCGAGGCAGTGGCAACGATTTCGTGACAAATCCTGACCAACTGTAGACAGACAGAACGGTCTGTCCCACCGGGTTCTTAGGCCAAGAGGGGATTTGCCGGTCTTATATGATATATACAATCGTGTCCCTCACGACGAATGGATGGTCACCATCACAAACCACCCCCAAAAAAGCGGCCAGGATCAGGAACACCTTCAGACCAGTGCCTCCGTCTTCGAAGCTTTCAGTCGCTTCTTCTCGAAACAAAACCGGCGACACTGGTCGTGAAAACGCGACACGAAGGGAAGGAGCAGGTTTCGACTTTTACTGCCGCAGAACGAAAGGATGTGCACGGGCGTCGCGGAGATAAGGGAAAATTTGCTACGAAAGAAATAATAATGCCGGGCCCGGGGTGGAATCGGGTCTGATTAAATAAAAGCCGAGACACGAGATGCCGCAGTTCGCGTCCGTGCCGGTCTCGCTCGTTCGTTAGCTCGGACTTTTGGTGGCTCCCTATCGAAAGAAATCTATTTATACTGCGGTTTATGAGCATTTTTCTGTCACCCCGGATTCGGGAACGCCCGGACGAGCACGTACCGTTCGTGGTTGCTGTGGCTTTGACTTCAGGTCGGTTTTATGGAGCTTTCAGGAATTAGAAGACAGTTAAGTCGCGTCAAAGATTCGCCAGCCGGGAAGTCGCTTATGCCGGCATGGACGGGGTGTACCGATAGCGTACAACAAAGTATGCGATTGCACATTCAAGTTCCCACTCGCAAAGTGCTTTTTCGTGCAGACAGTGAGTTGCAAATAAAAATCATTGTACAAATATGTTATTCACAACAGTACACTATTTTTGAACAAAACTGAATTTCACGCTGATAAAGTGCTCGTTTCGACCGTTCGACCGAAACATTGAGTGGCCTAAGGGTGTGCTGTGCATTCGCCGGAAGAGCATCTTGTGAAGGTTTGCCAATGGGCGATCTGGCCGATTGAACGTTTCTTCGGACTACCGGCCAGCTCCACCCACCTCGAAATTCCTTTTATTTTCAACAACCAATTGGTGAGGCCTGCCAGCGTCACTGCAGGGGCATTGGCTGCGAGCGATGCGAGCTGTGTGACGGATAAATATTGAATTAGATTACCTTGTTTGCAGTG
>KZ072901.1:10013-27455 GCA_002091845.1 Anopheles cracens | reverse complement strand
TTAGGTTCCGACCACTCTGGGACAAGGATTTGGACCGTCTGCTGCAAAACGTGGGAGTCCGGTCTCGGACTGTAACCAGTTTACGAAAGGAAACGACTGCATGTTTCCTATTATCTGCAGCGAATGGCAACCGACAGCAACGCCACGCCGCTCCGGGTAGGACTGGACTAATTTGCTAAACTGTTTAAAAAGGATGCTTTTCGTCCATGCATCCGGCCCATGGAGGAGGGACGCGCGCCTGCTCGCTCAGCAGAATTCCGCTCGCAAAAGGGACACAGGGGCCGGACAGTGCAGTGAGAGGAAGCTCGTTTTTGGGGAGACAAATCTAATTTATAATGCTCCACAATGTTCCTATTATTTTGTAACCCTCGTGTCGCTCGTTCCGTGGCCCGGCAACCATCTCCTATCGACAAGCGGTCTCCTCCCGAACACGGGACCATTTTGCTGACCAGCAGGAGCCGCACGGGATATGGGCTCGCAAGCAAATATTAAATATTTCAACAGAAATAATCATTTTAATTAGTCACACACACGCCATTTGCTATGGATGGCACTGTAAATGAAGAGGGGGATACAAAATGAACAAACTACGCGCGGCCAGCTCATTTATGATATGACCCTCCAGCTCCAGCACGGTGATCCGCGTACCAATTTTCCGCGCGCAGCAGTATTATGGCTTGGATGTGGTTTTAAATTCGATTAAAGTTCAGTTCGCAGTGAAAGTTAGCCCGCACGCTCGCTCTGAACGTTGAACCATGCCCACGGTTTGGAATAATCCATGGAAAATCTTCAACCGCAGCGGTTGGAAAAATAAGCAATCCAGAAAATCACCCATCATCCGGTGCCGGTTTGCGTAGAGAACGTCGGTGTCTTTTTCGACACCACGCCGGTGACAGAGAGAGAGAGAGAGAAAACCCGGCGCGAGAGTTCACAAACCGAAAGGAAAGCAAATTTGCACAAATGATTTATATCAGACGAAGTGTGGCCGTCGACGTCTCCGTACGATAATGAACGCAAGGATGAAGACAAGCTGTGAGTTTAGGGTATCAGTGATGCATTTTTGTTTGTCTTTTCCATCGGCTAAAATATGTACCATTTTAGTCCCACCAATTGGGAATCTCAACATGAAAGCAGGTGGACAGAGCGATAAGCGCGCTGCTGTATTGAAACGAAATCCAAAATATGGAACATTGCAAATTTATTGAGACACAAGTTTAAGTCAAAACCGTCGAGACTGAAAAGATGGGCAACGAATAACTGTGCTATACAGCAACTATATTGCAATATGGATAAGGACAAATCAACCAAGCTTTAAGAGATTCTTTACAATACCTATTTTCCAAACTTTTACACTGTTAGGTTCCGACCACTCTGGGACAAGGATTTGGACCGTCTGCTGCAAAACGTGGGAGTCCGGTCTCGGACTGTAACCAGTTTACGAAAGGAAACGACTGCATATTTCCTATTATCTGCAGCGAATGGCAACCGACAGCAACGCCACGCCGCTTCGGGTAGGACTGGACTAATTTGCTAAACTGTTTAAAAAGGATGCTTTTCGTCCATGCATCCGGCCCATGGAGGAGGGACACGCGCCTGCCCGCTCAGCAGAATTCCGCTCGCAAAAGGGACACAGGGGCCGGACAGTGCAGTGAGAGGAAACTCGTTTTTGGGGAGACAAATCTAATTTATAATGCTCAACAATGTTCCTATTATTTTGTAACCCTCGTGCCGCTCGTTCCGTGGCCCGGCCACCATCTCCTATCGGCATGCGGTCTCCTCCCGAACACGGGACCATTTTGCTGACCAGCAGGAGCCGCACGGGATATGGGCTCGCAAGCAAATATTAAATATTTCAACAGAAATAATCATTTTAATTAGTCACACACACGCCATTTGCTATGGATGGCACTGTAAATGAAGAGGGGGATACAAAATGAACAAACTACGCGCGGCCAGCTCATTTATGATATGACCCTCCAGCTCCAGCACGGTGATCCGCGTACCAATTTTCCGCGCGCAGCAGTATTATGGCTTGGATGTGGTTTTAAATTCGATTAAAGTTCAGTTCGCAGTGAAAGTTAGCCCGCACGCTCGCTCTGAACGTTGAACCATGCCCACGGTTTGGAATAATCCATGGAAAATCTTCAACCGCAGCGGTTGGAAAAATAAGCAATCCAGAAAATCACCCATCATCCGGTGCCGGTTTGCGTAGAGAACGTCGGTGTCTTTTTCGACACCACGCCGGTGACAGAGAGAGAGAGAGAGAGAGAGAGAGAAAACCCGGCGCGAGAGTTCACAAACCGAAAGGAAAGCAAATTTGCACAAATGATTTATATCAGACGAAGTGTGGCCGTCGACGTCTCCGTACGATAATGAACGCAAGGATGAAGACAAGCTGTGAGTTTAGGGTATCAGTGATGCATTTTTGTTTGTCTTTTCCATCGGCTAAAATATGTACCATTTTAGCTCCACCAATTGGGAATCTCAACATGAAAGCAGGTGGACAAAGCGATAAGCGCGCTGCTGTATTGAAACGAAATCCACATTATGGAACATTGCAAATTTATTGAGACACAAGTTTAAGTCAAAACCGTCGAGACTGAAAAGATGGGCAACGAATAACTGTGCTATACAGCAACTATATTGCAATATGGATAAGGACAAATCAACCAAGCTTTAAGAGATTCTTTACAATACCTATTTTCCAAACTTTTACACAGTTTTAACACTAACGGACAAATCTGGTGTCAATTGACACTTTTGCAACTTTGAGCGTCGATAACTCGAAAACGGATAGAGATATCGACAAACGGGTTTTACCCAAAGTCTTATATTTTTGCAAAGTAGTTTTAAAGGATTTTCAAAAACTTTTAAAATCCGTAAATTTCTGAAATACAACTTGTTACTCCTTTCGTGCAAATCCGGGTGTCAATTGACATCTAGAAGGTTATTTTTGGCAATTGTTGACCGATTTCGCTGAAATTTTCACCAGCTGTGTGCAAACTATTTTAGTTTTATAATCCGTTGAGTTTGTGACCCTACTCCTCCCGTTTGCTCCCCAGCCCTCCCCAGGTAAAAATCCACCGACGTCAAATTAAAAAAAAACCTTAAAAACTATACGTAGAAATTTTCGGAGCCCAAGTTCCAAGAAATGGCATATAGGACCAGTAGTCCAGAAACTGCGAAAAAATATAAAAATTTTCCGATCAAAATTGTGGAAATGGCATCACTTTGTATATCAACTCCCGCTGTCTTTTTATATAGAAAGCCACGTGGCAATTGCAGAAGGCATGGAAAATCTTGTAGACCGAATAAAAAGTGTTTTTCTATGTACGTAATTCAAAACTGTATCAATTATGTATTGAAAAGACACAATGCACAATAAAAACGTAGTTTAAATACCGAATGTCACAAATTATAAGTTAAAATCATGATTTTTTTAATTTTTCTTCTTCTTCTTTTGAGGTAAAAAATGAAGCCAATCGTGCAATTCTGATCGAAAAATTCTGATTTTTTTTATTGTAGCTCCTTGATTACTGCCCCATACATTATATGGAATTCGGGCTCCAAAAATATTTACGAACAATTTTGAAGGTTATTTTAAAAACCGTCGGCCGTTGACGTCGACAGATTTGTACTTGAGGGGTGCTGGTGAGCAAACGGGAAGGGTAGGGTCACAAACTCGCCGGATTATATGTAAGGCTAGAATAGTTTGCGCTCAACTGGTGAAAATTTCAGCGAAATCGGACAACAATTGAAAAAATAGCCTTCTAGGTGTCAATTGACACCTCGATTTGCACGAAAGGAGTAACAAGATGCATCTCAGAAATTTACGGATTTTAAAATTTTTGAAAATCCTTTTAAAAAAACTTTGAACTTTTTTTAAGAACAAATATATCAGACTTTGGGTGAAAACCGTTTGTCGATATCTCTAACCGTTATCAAGTTATCGAAGCTCAATTTTGCAAAAGTGTCAATTGACACCAGATTTGTTCGTTGGTGTTAAACTTTTGAGCATTTATAGAGTTATACACATTGAAGATGATACCAGCAACATTTTTCTCTTTCATCGATATGACACAACAAATTAACACTTTTACTTTTTTTTCATTTGAATTCTTAGGCCTGACTTATTCCTTTGGGTATAAAAATAGCCTGCATGGTGCGGAAAACAATGTTTAAAAACATTGAAAATCAGCATGGTATTTTTTCTTAACCATTTTGCCAACATATCGTTTCGTGGATTTTGAATTGGCTGTTTGTATTTCCATACAGAGTAAAATGCAAGGTAACATTGATATAACACTCTATCCCAATCGTATAATCCATTTGAGTTGAAGATGAATAATGAAACTTCATTTAGTTCTATAGTATTGAGAGGTAGAAAGAAGTATCACAGACGTATTCAACATGTTTCCAAAAACTCCTCGATATATTATTTCTCGACCTCGATCATTAACTAAGAAATTTTTACTCCAAAAATTATTGTGTTAAATCATTTAGAAACTAACAAACGTAAAAACAGTTCCTTAAAAAATGAGACATTAGTTCACGATGTAAACATTGTTTAGCGAGTGTACGAGGATTGATTGAAATCTCATGTTTTCATGGTATCAACGCAACAAAAGGGGATTTATTTTCCCAACGAATGATGCAAGATCAGCGCTATAGTGTTATCACAGGTGTGGGGTAGTGCGCTTACAATAAAATGTATTTATCACTCGTTCGATATAGCTTATCGACCCACCTGAGTCACGTAAGCTTTTATAGCATTTTGTAATGAATAATAATATACGATTGAGCGTGTCTCACACAGTCCTGACACCAGACGCCTTTTGTTTCGTCCGGTGCCAAAACATCGAATGATACATAATGCTGATAGCATGCATAGATAAGATAATTACTCAGATAGAATAAAATCAATACCGTACCTCAACACAAGGAAAGTACTTTTTCGCGTTCTTCAAAACCACTTTGATATTAAAATTTTTCGGCAACTCAGCCGTTCAGCCCGTCCGGTGTTTTCCTTTAGATATGTTCTATTTATGGTCCCGAGGCCTCTGCCCTTGCTTTCGGCAACTCAGCCGTTCAGCCCGTCCGGTGTTTTCCTTTAGATATGTTCTATTTATGGTCCCGAGGCCTCTGCCCTTGCCAACGCAACTGTGCGGTGAAACGCGCGCTATCATTTTATCAGTTTACTCAAGTGTCGTGTTACGATGATTAATAATGGATAGAAAGAAATAACAGTCGATTTCGAAAGCATTCGCCGGCAGTCAGGCGACTCACGGAAGATGCTGATAAATGGTGTGTGCGGCTGCTATTCGCCGACTATAAAATGTATACCTCGTACCACAGAGCTGGCCTACTCGGAGAGAATATTGCTTTTTGCGGCACGTCTTCGCTTATTGTCCTGTTTTTGCTGGTATGAGTTTACGAGCGGGAAGTGGCACCCAGTACCGTGCATAATATTCGCGACCATATTTGCCCCGTACATGCGAGCGGGACAAGCGCAACAAATATGCCCCCAAAAACTTACCTCTTTGATCTGGGGGAACTTTTTTTTCGTCTCCAGCGATAGATTACGAAAGTCGTTCTGCAGCACCTCGAGAAACTTTTGTGCCGCCTCGGTATCGGTTGTACCGCTGACGAACGACATCCTGATGCGTGTGATCCGCGCCCCAGCCACGCAGGACGTCGAACCACCCTCTCAGTGCGCTGCGTGGAACGTCGTAAATGGATAAATAGCCCCGGGTGTTGCTTCGGCCGGATATATTAAGTGCTTCTCGATATTGCACTTTTCCCCACTGCACTATTAACTTACACCTTACGTAAGGAGAGCCGTTTGCCAACACTTGAGCACCCTTTTTTTCGCTATTCCACTTCCCACCGTACTCCACCGCGTATTTGCTTGGCAGGGGGTCACACTACGGATTATGATCGGGGATGATTATTATCCAACCTTCAGACAGTATGGGTTAACCTTCGTCACACGGCATCATCTTCACCTTCCCATCGATCACGTTACACGCGAAAACACCGCCCCCGAAGTAGGCTTTTCGAAGCACCTGCAAAAAGAACTTCATTCATCAATGCTTCATTGGGCCACGTACGTCGAACTACGAATTCCGTAGGGCAAAGATCGCAGGCTAGCAGTACACACGAACGAACTGCTGTTTCCCGTCTCAATTGCCACTGCGGTCATCTATCATCCACGGTAGATGCACTTTATCGGTGATATTTCGTGCAGCAAGTGATGATGCATCGAAAAGTTGTGCATACGTTGCACACAGAAGTTTCCGCTCGTGGTGCGGGTGGCTGTGTCGAATGAGCATAAAACGCGGAGCACAGTTCGAAGCAATCCTTCAAGTCACTAATGCACGCACGCATACCACGGATTCAGCACGGGAAACAGGAAAATTTTCAGTGCGCGATGCGCTGAGGGCAAGTTTTATGTGTACACATAATAATTTCGTAGTTTCGTTGCAAAGTTTTTTTCACGATATTTTTGCCACTGACTGCGCTGTCAAGCCTGCTTATTATTATTATTGTTCTCGCAGCCGTCAAATGTGTCAAATCAAATGACAAATGTGTCAAATGTGTCAGTTGCGAGCAGTTTCGAGCAAGGCCAGCCGGCCTCCACTGCGCCCAGGTGGGTGACCGCAAGAGCGATAAAAGAGCGAGCGGACGCGAAAGAGCGAGATACAAGATAGGGCAACTCAATTGGGGGAGCGAGATGCAAAAAGAGAACGGGAGAGCCAGAACCTTGCGCACACCGGAATCATCGGTTACCAGCATCCATGCGTGTAGTTCAAAGTTGTTGTCACAATCATATTGCAGAAAGCTTTATCAATTAATCAGTAATAACAGTACTTTATTTTTTTTTTTGTTCCTAAAGCGTATGTCAAAAGCGCGTTCTCTGCTTGCAACGCTCGCGATCTTCATTTGCACTTTTGCATTCACTCGGTCAGTTTCGCCGCTGCAACAATTCCGAATATTTTTAGCATTTTAATTAGTTTGCATTTTGCGAGCGTGTGTTTGTTTGTGTAAGTGGTGCCACCTAGGAAATAATACGTATATTTGAATATATACACACACACTTGTATATAATGATGCTAGCATAAGTTCAATAAGTTCACATCCGACCGATAACTTGTGTGATTTGTTCTTTTTAGATCTTTCCGTTTTGTCTCCGCTTACATAGTTGTTTCCGTAGCGAGTAGCGGTTAACCAGCGAGAGTGTTTCGAGGTCCATCAAGGGAAGCAAACTGCTTTAAACTATTGGGTTGTCGGGCAGAGTCGGGTTGTCTTTCGCGACTTTAAAAGCCTGACGTGACTCTCCATACTTGCCTGCTGGTTTCACGCAGACTACACTCAGGGCACTCCTTACTCCGCCGAAACGCGTACAAACGGAAGGCAATGTTTCGCGGTTTCAACGCAAGATCGAACAGATCTGACGGTGTCTTAGTTTTCCTCGGAGGCCAACTTTTCGCCACCCATGATTGCCTTAATGTCCTCGGCGTCCAGCGTTTCGTACTTGAGCAACGCCTCCGCCAGCGCCTTGTGCTCCTTAGCGTGTTGTTTCAGGATCGCCTTCGCACGTTCGTAGCTTTCGTTCAGCAACTTCTTGATTTCGTTGTCCACGCTCTCGATCGTTGTCGGCGAGAGGACCTCATTCTGGCCGAACCCTTTCGGACCTTCGATGGTGCGCAGGCCTACCCTTTCCGACATGCCCCACTCCTTGACCATATGGGCCGCAATCGAGGTGGCCTGTTTCAGATCGCTGCTCGCTCCTGTAGGCATTACGAGCGGGAGATTAATGATACGATCAATTCCTTCCCAACACACGAATGGTCTTACCGGATGTGATCTTATCGGCACCGAAAATCAATTCTTCCGCCGCACGACCACCCATCATCGTGTCCATCATGGCGAGCAGCTGCTGCTTCGTGACGTGGTAGCGTTCCTTTTCCGGTATGTAAGCGGTGTGTCCGAGCGATGGGCCACGTGGCATAATTGTTACCTTATGCAGTGGATGGGATTCCTAAGCGAGCCAAAAAAAAAACAACATAAAAACTTTCATGCTCCAACCAACATCAAAACCGTGACGACGCACCTTCGTGTAGTAAGCGACAATTGCGTGACCACCCTCGTGGTACGCGGTTATCTTATTGGCTTCCTCATCCGGCAGGCGCGACTTCCGCTCCGGACCCATAAGTACCTTGTCGCGTGCATTTTCCAAATGTTTCATCGACACCGTCTCGGCACCATCGATGGCCGCTCTGGATCGGAAGTAATTATTATTTGAATTCACGCGGTTTCGCTTCGGTTCACTATCCCTCTGCTTACCGCAAAGCTGCCTGGTTGACCATATTCTCGATGTCCGCTCCCGTAAAACCTGTCGTCCCCCGTGCCAGCTGATCGATGTTGATCTCACGGCTAAGAATTTTACCCAGATAGTACGTCAAAATTTCCTTCCGTCCGGTAAAATCGGGCGTCGGTACAACCACCTCCACGTCGAAGCGACCCGGACGCAGCAGTGCCTGATCGAGATCGTCACGCCGATTCGTGGCACCCAGCACGATCACGCCCTCGTTCTGCTGAAAGCCATCCATCTCCGACAGCAGCTGATTGATCGTTTGATTCGCGTACGGATGCAGCACCGAGTTGGTACGCTTCGCACCAACGGAATCGATTTCATCGATGAATATAACGCACGGAGCGCGTTCTTTGGCGGCCTCTGTTGCAAATGGGAGCAAAAAATCGAATAAAAAAAATGCTTGCCGAATGGCTGAATATTGACTTACTGAAAAGATCGCGCACACGCCTCGCACCCTGCCCTACGAGCACTTCGTCAAACTCCGGTCCAGCCGCGTGGAAGAATGGCACACCGGCCTCACCCGCAACGGCACGAGCAAGCAGCGTCTTTCCCGTACCGGGCGGGCCGACCAACAGCACACCCTTGGGTAGCTTTCCGCCGAGGTTGCTGAACTTGCCCGGGTTCTTCAGGAACTCGACCACCTCCTTCAGCTCCTGCTTTGCCTCATCGCAACCCTTCACATCCTCGAACGTGACGGTGATGTCCTCCGGGTCGACCTCCACCTGATTGCCGATTTGTATTCTACTAAAGAAGCCAAACGTCAAACGCTGGTCAGTCCACGCACTGACGGCGACGACGGCGATGCCCGGGGTAACCTACCTAAACACGGACCCATTCGGCGACGCGAACATGCTGATGAAAATGCCGATAAACACGACGATGATCAGCAGCTGCTGGAAGAATTTCAAATACTTCATCGCCTTGCTCGACCGGTTCTGTGCGTCCGGATGAGACGCGGTGAGGTAGCCCTCAGCGAACGCAATCTTCAACCGCTGTCGCTGTTCGTCCGAAAGCATTGGATCGTCGGCCAGCAGCTTGTTGAGCGGTTCGCCGTGTGCCGTCGGACTGATGGTTTGCGCCGAGTAGGCCACCGGGTCGTACTTGTGCGAGATAGGAGGGGGCGGGTTTCCTAAAAACGAGAACACACCTTCACATTCCAATCACGGCGAACTGCTACAATCACACTCACCCAACGCGTCCTTCATTCTCGTGTACAACGCGGGATTACGCTTCAGTTCGGCGTTTATCGAGCGAACCGTCTTGAAGCCACGCTGCTGGGCAAAGTTCCAGCTCGTATGGTGCGACAGGAGGCTTCGGACGATGCTCTGCACTGCTTCGCCACTGAACGACATGCTTTCCGCCGGTCCAGCATGCTTTCCCTTCTTCGTGCGCGGTGTCACATTTAAACTCCAGGGCGTGCTTTCCTTTATGCTGCCTAGTAGCTCCACCTGGCTGAAGTGCTTTAACAGATTGCGCTCCAACCGGCGGGGTAGCCTCAGCTGGTATAATTCCTCCGTCGGCACGGCTGGCGAAGCAGCTGACGTCGACGAAGTCGGCTGCACTGTGCTTCGGAACGCATCGGTATAAAACTGCACGAGCGATTGCTTCAAGCGTGGCACAAAATCCTGCTGCGCAAGTTGCGATACTGCCTCCCTACCTTGCTGCTGCTGCTGCTGCTGTTGATGGTGTCTATGTTGCTTCTTGAAAGCAAGATTACTATGTCGTGGCGTTATTTGCGAAAGATGGAACAGTAGCTGCTGCAAAGTGGAAACCAAATCCAATCAATATCCCATTCGTATCCTTCTCGAAGGAGCTGACGTGATTGTTGCACGGATTTGCGTAATTCGGAACGCAGGAGAATGGGAGCGGAGGACTCGTAACTTACGTGCTGATGTGTGTTTACTGTAAACATGCTAGCGCAAGGTTGTGTTATCAAAATGGATGCTGCCCGCAGAAAACTTGCTTTTTACACCGTGTCTAGAGCGCTGAAGCCACCGTGACGGGGGTGGAATGATGCAGAACGGTTCGCCACTGGTCGCACGATCGCTGCCGCTGATGGAAAGTAGTATTTTTTTAACTTTTTCACGCAAAAATATTCGAACGATTTCTGCTTCTGCTGCTGGTGATGATTTTTTTTATTGGATGTTGTATAATTTGACGTTTCTCGACAAACGTCAACAGAATCCATTCAGAAGCTGAAACGGTGACGACCCGGGGTCTGATGCACAAATTTGCGGATTATCCGTAGGTCATCAAAATTTGAACGGCAACAGAACAGCCGCGCAAATCTTGAGTTACGAAATCTATATTTGTGAATTTGTTTTATTTATTTCATTTTTATAACATTTCAGAAGGGTAGAATTACGAAGAAATCTTTCAAATTACTGAACTATAGTTTCGAAGATGTACAAAGTTGATATACATACTCTGAACATATTTTTGTATGATAAATAATCATTGGACTACATACAGGATTTTTCATCCATTGTTGAACAGTTCCCACAGCTAGATGAAACCGCGCCTACTCAATGTTGAAATCCTTTCAACCATTCTTGAAGTGGTTATAATGTGTAGTTCAAAAATTTGTTTCGAACAAATCGATTCAATTGCGTCATTGGAAGTTTACAACCGGACATGTTTCCACACAGTTGGAAAACCCTGTGTGGGAAATGTCATTTCAAGAATGGGTGGAAGGATTTCAGCACTGAGTGAGACGATTTCATCTAACTATGGGAACTGTTCAAGGATGGATGAAAAATCCTGTAATTTTGCTGAAACAATTAAGGAATTCGTTTGTCATTCTGGGAAATTACTGTAGTTTTATGTAGTAAATTTCCTCAACTCTCCCACTTTCAGAATGACAAATCTGTATAAAAGCGACTTTTGAACTCCCTATAGTCTACATATAAACGAACTGATTCAAAGTATTAGAAAAACTAAGCTAGAAATACTGACCAAACGTCTACGTCTGGTTGCCTTTCTCTCAACGGATGTTTCAAATTTGTTCGGCAGCTTGGAACCGCTGCTACCTGGGCTGTCAAATCACCTTTGGCGCAATTATCGATGTAGACAATTGACAGCTCTTTTCAAAATAAAATTCATCCGAAGCCAGGTGTACTGTGGGAAATGAGAAACAAAATCGGACAAAATTGGGCTCTTGATACCTAAAGCAAAAAATCGTCTTGTTCCTCTTTTCTGGGTATTTCTTACATTTTTAAAAAGCATATGAGATAACGGAAACGTATTTTCAGTACTTATTTATGCTTTAAAAAGCCATATAAAGCAGAATTCAGTTAATTGTTTTAAAATTTGAATAATTGTTGGCGATGATTCCGGTGTGCGCAAGGTTCTGGCTCTCCCGTTCTCTTTTTGCATCTCGCTCCCCCAATTGAGTTGCCCTATCTTCACTGAGAGGGTGGTTCGACGTCCTGCGTGGCTGGGGCGCGGATCACACGCATCAGGATGTCGTTCGTCAGCGGTACAACCGATACCGAGGCGGCACAAAAGTTTCTCGAGGTGCTGCAGAACGACTTTCGTAATCTATCGCTGGAGACGAAGAAAAAGTTCCCCCAGATCAAAGAGGTAAGTTTTTGGGGGCATATTTGTTGCGCTTGTCCCGCTCGCATGTACGGGGCAAATATGGTCGCGAATATTATGCACGGTACTGGGTGCCACTTCCCGCTCGTAAACTCATACCAGCAAAAACAGGACAATAAGCGAAGACGTGCCGCAAAAAGCAATATTCTCTCCGAGTAGGCCAGCTCTGTGGTACGAGGTATACATTTTATAGTCGGCGAATAGCAGCCGCACACACCATTTATCAGCATCTTCCGTGAGTCGCCTGACTGCCGGCGAATGCTTTCGAAATCGACTGTTATTTCTTTCTATCCATTATTAATCATCGTAACACGACACTTGAGTAAACTGATAAAATGATAGCGCGCGTTTCACCGCACAGTTGCGTTGGCAAGGGCAGAGGCCTCGGGACCATAAATAGAACATATCTAAAGGAAAACACCGGACGGGCTGAACGGCTGAGTTGCCGAATAATTTTAATATCAAAGTGGTTTTGAAGAACGCGAAAAAGTATTTTCCTTGTGTTGAGGCACGGTATTGATTTTATTTTACCTGTGTAATTATCTTATCTATGCATGCTATCAGTATTATGTGTCATTCGATGTTTTGGCATCGGACGAAACAAAAGGCGTCTGGTGTCATTACTGTGTGAGACACGCTCAATCGTATATTATTATTCATTACAAAATGCTATAAAAGCTTACGTGACTCAGGTGGGTCGATAAGCTATATCGAACTAGTGATAAATACATTTTATTGTAAGCGCACTACCCCACACCTGTGATAACACTATAGCGCTGATCTTGCATCATTCGTAGGGAAAATAAATCCCCTTTTGTTGCATTGATACCTTGAAAACATGAGATTTCAATCAATCCTCGTACACTCGCTAAACAATGTTTACATCGTGAACTAATGTCTCACTTTTTAAGGAACTGTTTTTACGTTTGTTAGTTTCTAAATGATTTAACACAATAATTTTTGGAGTAAAAATTTCTTAGTTAATGATCGAGGTCGAGAAATAATATATCGAGGAGTTTTTGGAAACATGTTGAATACGTCTGTGATACTTCTTTCTACCTCTCAATACTATAGAACTAAATGAAGTTTCATTATTCATCTTCAACTCAAATGGATTATACGATTGGGATAGAGTGTTATATCAATGTTACCTTGCATTTTACTCTGTATGGAAATACAAACAGCCAATTCAAAATCCACGAAACGATATGTTGGCAAAATGGTTAAGAAAAAATACCATGCTGATTTTCAATGTTTTCAAACATTGTTTTCCGCCCCATGCAGGCTATTTTTATACTCAAAGGAATAAGTCAGGCCTAAGAATTCAAATGAATAAAAAAGTAAAAGTGTTAATTTGTTGTGTCATATCGATGAAAGAGAAAAATGTTGCTGGTATCATCTTCAATGTGTATAACTCTATAAATGCTCAAAAGTTTAACACCAACGAACAAATCTGGTGTCAATTGACACTTTTGCAAAATTGAGCTTCGATAACTTGATAACGGTTAGAGATATCGACAAACGGTTTTCACCCAAAGTCTGATATATTTGTTCTTAAAAAAAGTTCAAAGTTTTTTTAAAAGGATTTTCAAAAATTTTAAAATCCGTAAATTTCTGAGATGCATCTTGTTACTCCTTTCGTGCAAATCGAGGTGTCAATTGACACCTAGAAGGCTATTTTTTCAATTGTTGTCCGATTTCGCTGAAATTTTCACCAGTTGAGCGCAAACTATTCTAGCCTTACATATAATCCGGCGAGTTTGTGACCCTACCCTTCCCGTTTGCTCACCAGCACCCCTCAAGTACAAATCTGTCGACGTCAACGGCCGACGGTTTTTAAAATAACCTTCAAAATTGTTCGTAAATATTTTTGGAGCCCGAATTCCATATAATGTATGGGGCAGTAATCAAGGAGCTACAATAAAAAAAAATCAGAATTTTTCGATCAGAATTGCACGATTGGCTTCATTTTTTACCTCAAAAGAAGAAGAAGAAAAATAAAAAAAATCATGTTTTTTACTTATAATTTGTGACATTCGGTATTTAAACTTTTTTTTTTATTGTGCAATGTATTTATTGTGTATTATTTTTTTTTATTGTGCATTGTGTCTTTTCAATACATAATTGATACAGTTTTGAATTATGTACATAGAAAAACACTTTTTATTCGGTCCACAAGATTTTCCATGCCTTCTGCAATTGCCACGAGGCTTTCTATATAAAAAGACAGCGGGAGTTGATATACAAAGTGATGCCATTTCCACAATTTTGATCGGAAAATTTTTATATTTTTTCGCAGGTTCTGGACTACTGGTCCTATATGCCATTTCTTAGAACTTGGGCTCCGAAAATTTCTACGTATAGTTTTTAAGGTTTTTTTTAATTTGACGTCGGTGGATTTTTACCTGGGGAGGGCTGGGGAGCAAACGGGAGGAGTAGGGTCACAAACTCAACGGATTATAAAACTAAAATAGTTTGCACACAGCTGGTGAAAATTTCAGCGAAATCGGTCAACAATTGCCAAAAATAACCTTCTAGATGTCAATTGACACCCGGATTTGCACGAAAGGAGTAACAAGTTGTATTTCAGAAATTTACGGATTTTAAAAGTTTTTGAAAATCCTTTAAAACTACTTTGCAAAAATATAAGACTTTGGGTAAAACCCGTTTGTCGATATCTCTATCCGTTTTCGAGTTATCGACGCTCAAAGTTGCAAAAGTGTCAATTGACACCAGATTTGTCCGTTAGTGTTAAAACTGTGTAAAAGTTTGGAAAATAGGTATTGTAAAGAATCTCTTAAAGCTTGGTTGATTTGTCCTTATCCCTATTGTAATATTACTTATCCCTAAGAACACAGTTATTCGTTGCCCATCTTTTCAGTCTCGACGGTTTTGACTTAAACTTGTGTCTCAATAAATTTGCAATGTTCCATAATGTGGATTTCGTTTCAATACAGCAGCGCGCTTATCGCTTTGTCCACCTGCTTTCATGTTGAGATTCCCAATTGGTGGAGCTAAAATGGTACATATTTTAGCCGATGGAAAAGACAAACAAAAATGCATCACTGATACCCTAAACTCACAGCTTGTCTTCATCCTTGCGTTCATTATCGTACGGAGACGTCGACGGCCACACTTCGTCTGATATAAATCATTTGTGCAAATTTGCTTTCCTTTCGGTTTGTGAACTCTTTTCTCTCTCTCTCTCTCTCTCTCTCTCTGTCACCGGCGTGGTGTCGAAAAAGACACCGACGTTCTCTACGCAAACCGGCACCGGATGATGGGTGATTTTCTGGATTGCTTATTTTTCCAACCGCTGCGGTTGAAGATTTTCCATGGATTATTCCAAACCGTGGGCATGGTTCAACGTTCAGAGCGAGCGTGCGGGCTAACTTTCACTGCGAACTGAACTTTAATCGAATTTAAAACCACATCCAAGCCATAATACTGCTGCGCGCGGAAAATTGGTACGCGGATCACCGTGCTGGAGCTGGAGGGTCATATCATAAATGAGCTGGCCGCGCGTAGTTTGTTCATTTTGTATCCCCCTCTTCATTTACAGTGCCATCCATAGCAAATGGCGTGTGTGTGACTAATTAAAATGATTATTTCTGTTGAAATATTTAATATTTGCTTGCGAGCCCATATCCCGTGCGGCTCCTGCTGGTCAGCAAAATGGTCCCGTGTTCGGGAGGAGACCGCATGCCGATAGGAGATTTTTTTTAATTTGACGTCGGTGGATTTTTACCTGGGGAGGGCTGGGGAGCAAACGGGAGGAGTAGGGTCACAAACTCAACGGATTATAAAACTAAAATAGTTTGCACACAGCTGGTGAAAATTTCAGCGAAATCGGTCAACAATTGCCAAAAATAACCTTCTAGATGTCAATTGACACCCGGATTTGCACGAAAGGAGTAACAAGTTGTATTTCAGAAATTTACGGATTTTAAAAGTTTTTGAAAATCCTTTAAAACTACTTTGCAAAAATATAAGACTTTGGGTAAAACCCGTTTGTCGATATCTCTATCCGTTTTCGAGTTATCGAGGCTCAAAGTTGCAAAAGTGTCAATTGACACCAGATTTGTCCGTTAGTGTTAAAACTGTGTAAAAGTTTGGAAAATAGGTATTGTAAAGAATCTCTTAAAGCTTGGTTGATTTGTCCTTATCCATATTGCAATATAGTTGCTGTATAGCACAGTTATTCGTTGCCCATCTTTTCAGTCTCGACGGTTTTGACTTAAACTTGTGTCTCAATAAATTTGCAATGTTCCATAATGTGGATTTCGTTTCAATACAGCAGCGCGCTTATCGCTCTGTCCACCTGCTTTCATGTTGAGATTCCCAATTGGTGGGACTAAAATGGTACATATTTTAGCCGATGGAAAAGACAAACAAAAATGCATCACTGATACCCTAAACTCACAGCTTGTCTTCATCCTTGCGTTCATTATCGTACGGAGACGTCGACGGCCACACTTCGTCTGATATAAATCATTTGTGCAAATTTGCTTTCCTTTCGGTTTGTGAACTCTCGCGCCGGGTTTTCTCTCTCTCTCTCTCTCTCTCTCTCTGTCACCGGCGTGGTGTCGAAAAAGACACCGACGTTCTCTACGCAAACCGGCACCGGATGATGGGTGATTTTCTGGATTGCTTATTTTTCCAACCGCTGCGGTTGAAGATTTTCCATGGATTATTCCAAACCGTGGGCATGGTTCAACGTTCAGAGCGAGCGTGCGGGCTAACTTTCACTGCGAACTGAACTTTAATCGAATTTAAAACCACATCCAAGCCATAATACTGCTGCGCGCGGAAAATTGGTACGCGGATCACCGTGCTGGAGCTGGAGGGTCATATCATAAATGAGCTGGCCGCGCGTAGTTTGTTCATTTTGTATCCCCCTCTTCATTTACAGTGCCATCCATAGCAAATGGCGTGTGTGTGACTAATTAAAATGATTATTTCTGTTGAAATATTTAATATTTGCTTGCGAGCCCATATCCCGTGCGGCTCCTGCTGGTCAGCAAAATGGTCCCGTGTTCGGGAGGAGACCGCATGCCGATAGGAGATGGTGGCCGGGCCACGGAACGAGCGGCACGAGGGTTACAAAATAATAGGAACATTGTTGAGCATTATAAATTAGATTTGTCTCCCCAAAAACGAGTTTCCTCTCACTGCACTGTCCGGCCCCTGTGTCCCTTTTGCGAGCGGAATTCTGCTGAGCGGGCAGGCGCGTGTCCCTCCTCCATGGGCCGGATGCATGGACGAAAAGCATCCTTTTTAAACAGTTTAGCAAATTAGTCCAGTCCTACCCGAAGCGGCGTGGCGTTGCTGTCGGTTGCCATTCGCTGCAGATAATAGGAAATATGCAGTCGTTTCCTTTCGTAAACTGGTTACAGTCCGAGACCGGACTCCCACGTTTTGCAGCAGACGGTCCAAATCCTTGTCCCAGAGTGGTCGGAACCTAACAG
>KZ072895.1:81913-99714 GCA_002091845.1 Anopheles cracens | reverse complement strand
AGCGATCGTCCCGTCATCCATTATACGTTTTAAAACAAAAGTCGAATATTTAAGATAAGGAAAAACCGAGCGACAACTGCCGCCGACGCGCGACGCAGCCCGGCGGATGATGATTCACCGGGTTCACCTTGACGGAGGGCAGCGTGTCACCGAGGAGAAAGAGGCGGGCGAGTGTCCTTACAGACACGTGTGGATGATCTTTTTCGCCCGGCAGAGCTTACACTTTACCTCGCAGCACCAGTGGAAGGTGCAGGAGCAGCGCTCGACGACCGTCACCTCCTGCGTCCGGTAGCCCCGGCCGCAGCACATCAGGTCGCACCCGTCCACCCCGATCGAGGTGTCGTTGCACTGGCGACCGTGCGTCCCCTGGATGCCGAGGCGCGGATTACGCTCGCAGAAGCCGGGCGACGGTTCCAGATACACCAGATCCTTCGAGCCCGGTGGCTTGTGCTCCGGGTTGTACGGTTTCAGCTGGAAGTTATACCTATTGAACCGTGAGCGTGAGAGAGAGAGAGAGAGAGAGAGGAGAAAAACAAGCGTTACAATTTATCATACTTAAGCGACCGAATTCGCTCGCGACGCGGCGGTAAAAAGAGATGCTGAAGTCATACCGTAACTAAGCCGGAGAGGAGAGAATCGAATAAAATTAATTATAAAATACAAATAAAAAAGGTATTTACAAAAAGCTGCCCTCCTTGCAGCTCGTTCTCTCAGCGCTCCGCATTCTTCGCGCCGTGAGTCGACAGTGCAACTGGAGGGAGAGCAAAAAAACAACATTAAGCCCCGTGACCACGACCACGCTGCGACTTCGGTGGCAGGTCGGGCTCGCGCAGGAGGATATAAATAAAATTTATTTATTTGCGTTTTACCCTCCCAGCCACCCAGGCCGAACCGAAGAGTACCGAAATGGAGGCACGCGAGAAAAAAAAGCAAGTAATAAAAACGTTATGAAATCGTTTTGTTTTTTTTTTTGCTCAACGATGGCCACACGAACTGCCGCCAGCCACGCCGTGGCATGGGACGGGACTCTACCCGCTCGACCTGTGTGGCAATAGGGTCCACCGCGCCACGCCACCTCCCCCACCCGATCCCCGGTAGCGAAATGAAGCGCACGGCACAGGAAAAGGGCACTCACGCTTTGTCTGCCGCCGAGCGAAAACCGTCGCCCGATGACGGATGCGAATCACAAAACGGCAGCCCCTAACGCCCCAACCCACCCACCGCGGCTAAAAAACCAAAAAAAAAATGAAATGAAAAAAAAGGAAACTTACCGCCCGGCCCGCCTCGTTGTTGTGCAGGTTCATCTTCTCGCGCAGCGTCCGGCCCCGTTCGCCCGTGTCGACGTTTTGTATTGCATTAAAATGTAATATATATTCTCACGCGCGAAACCCCCGTCCAATAATCCCATCTAATAGTGCGCATCACCGTCGTAAAGAGTTCCATTTTCAACCGAAAGCCACATCCCACCATGATTTATGGACGGCTTGAAAGCCCCATTCGTTTTCGCTCGCAAACGCAAATGTAAAGATGCAATAAAAATCAATTAAACAACGTGATTTCTTCGCCACGATCTGAACGGTGCGTGCTTCCATTTGCCGCCGAGAGCTAATCCTTCGGGAAGATTCACCGCAGCCAACTCACTTGGAACCGTGCGCCAAACGCCGTGGAACGAGTCATCAAATTTAATTATCGATTCTGGATAGCGAGGTGGAATGGAATGTTCGCAACAACGAAAAACACCAACCTCCTAAGCACTACCCTCTCCAACCCCTCCGGGAAGAAGGAGGTGATCACAAATAATATGTCACTTAATTACAATCGCCACGAATTAATAACGTTCATAAACGAATTCATTCGAGTTTTATCAGCTGTCAACAATTTAATGCATGCGTTTTAAACTGCATGCATCCATTCACGCAGGGTTGAATTGATTCTTTACCAATGTCTGGCTTTGGCTTTTTTTCCCTCTGTGGTCGTCGCGGGATGAGCGAGGCCACTTCTAAAGCGTACGATCACGCAATCAAAACGAACGCTGTAAAGCTGCCAGCCACGGCTGTGGAAGCAGCAAAAGCGGAACGCGGAAAGGGATTAAAACATTTATTAATGAAGAGAGAGAGAGAGAGAGGAGAAAAACAAGCGTTACAATTTATCATACTTAAGCGACCGAATTCGCTCGCGACGCGGCGGTAAGCGACGAACCCCGAACAACAGCCAAATCAATCCCATCCCAAGGACACGTACCGATTAACTCGCTTCTGCTGGTGGCCGCGTGCGTGGATCGAGTTGCTCAGCACGCTGTTCGGGCCGGTCCCGCCGACGCTGTTCGTGTTCGTCTTCAGGTTGTTCGAGCCGGCCCGGTTCGTGAGCGTGTTCTCGTTGACGCTCGCGCTGCGCAGACTGTTGCTGACCATGACGCGCGACGCACCGTCGAACCGATCCTTCAGGATGTCGCCGATCGTGCGGAAGCTGTTCAGCCGCATCCAGCACGTCTTCATCGTGCACGAGCCGGACATGCCGTGGCACTTGCACTCCTGCCGCATCTCCGCCTGGACGTGCTGTTGGGAGCAGCAGAAAAAAGGGAAGAAAAAAAGGTTTAAATTTGTGGAATCGGGTGCCGTGCTCGCAATCATCCATCACCATAAAGCTCCAGCCGTGTCGAGTGTCGAGGACAGCTTCGAGCATAAACTAGAAGCAGCATGTGTGCGTTACTCATCAAACACATACACACACAGCTGCTGACCTCGAACCGGACATCCCGGAAGCCTCCGTTCAGGTAGAGTGTCGGTCTGGTAGCAAAACGGATTTGTCAAAAAAAAGTTACGCTTCATCTCAATCCATCATCTCCCGCCACGGACTCTGAACGCATCCACTTGTTGCAGGCGATGATTGCACCGAACTTGAGCGAAAGAGAGAGAGAGGGAAAAAACCGTCCACCCCAAGGACACGAACCGTTCCCAATCGATAACGAGCCGCGGCCGGGAAGGTGTCAAAAAGCGACAAAAGGAGCACCGCTTTGGTGAGGTTTGCCGCAAACTGTACATCGTTGCGATTGTGCACGCACCTGCGGGCGTCCCGAAGGCCGATTTTACGAGCCCGATCGTTAGTGGTGGCCACAAAGTTGCCATCGCAAGGGGGCCATAAACGGTGGTGTGATCGGTTTCGTTCGAAAACCACAGGGCGAGTTATGGGTTTCCGCCGTTCGGAGGTGTCGTTGTGTCGCCCTCGCTTTCTGGAGGCCTCCGCCCGACCGGATGTTGGGTGGAGAAAACTCCGGGCGGGTGAATGCAAACACCGATAAGAGGCGACCAATAAGTGTGTGGCTGTTCAATTATCCCGGGTTGATAACGAGCGCACCGTAACAAGTCGCTCGAATGACATGTATTTCTGGAATGTTGTCACTCACGGGGAGCCAAACCAGGACGGTTGGGGACTAATTTGTGACAATTCATTTGTCATATCAGCCGACGCTGTCAGTCCGCTCTGCTTCGTGGTAATTGTACACCCAACACGCATGAAGTGGCCGCATTTGGCTCCTAACCCTCATCTCAGGCATCCCGAAAACGAAAAGGGGATTAATCTCGGCCGAATGTTGCATGAAGTGGCCGCATTTGGCTCCTAACCCTCATCTCAGGCATCCCGAAAACGAAAAGGGGATTAATCTCGGCCGAATGTCGTTTGTCACTGATCGCGTACACTCACGCGATTGACGCGCGTGACGTTCCGTCCGGGGGGGCTCTTCGGGCTGCCTCTGACCTGCCAAAGATGACAGGACGAGTTTACCCAGCCCGAGGAGCCCCGGGCTCCGCCAGTGATTGATCGGTTATTAATTGATTTATTAGGATCGCAGCCTGCTTTCGGGAAGCTGACGAACGGTGCCCTAAACGGTACCACCGCTACCAAAAAACCGTCAACGGCTCGATTCTTCCCCCGATTCCGAGATCGATGAATTTCTTTATTGGATTAAGACATTAGACCCTTTTCTTCGCCGGTCCGTGCGCGCGCGCGCGCCCGTGAGCCCGCAATCCATCATCGATCGGGCCCGGGAGTCATCAACTCGAGCCGGCCGATCCAATCGCTTACTTAATGAATAAATTAACTCTGCATAATCACCTCATCGGGACGGACCGGGACCGCTCGATCAGGTTTCGTGTGCGCCCCGCAATCCATCCATAACGTGTGGCCACGGTTCGATTTCGATGCCCGCATCTGGACCGGAGGGATGCCGATCATGGGGAACTTGAAACTTACACCGCACCGGCGGGAGAGTGGATTCCATTCCCGCTCAGAACAAGGGTTAATCTGTCCGCCGGAGACGGAATCAAACCACCGGCTTCCTGTCAGCTCACGCTTGTATGCAAACGCGTCCTCCTTTTTTTTGTTGTTCGAGAACTGGTGGTGGAATCAAAATATTTTCATCCCATCGCAACTACACGCTCACACGCACACACACAAAGAAGCGATTGAGGTTCGTTTTTTTTACGTCTTCAATGCCTATCATTGCCATTACCCTAGTTGCGTACCTCGTCGTCTCGAACTCGATAATTGCCGGGTTCGTCGCTGCAGCACCCATCGAGCTTATGCGTTCGCATCGATGCCAGACGTACCCGTCGGGTTCGGGTTTGCTCTCAAGCACCCCGAACCTCCCCAGCGGTAGCTGAAAGGCGCATAGTGTGCACAAAGCACCTCCAAAAAACGAGAAGCTAACAACAAAAAAACTGTCCAACCGATTGAATACTTTATCGCTTCCTTCCTAGCTGCCTTGGCCCCCGGTAGGTCCTGCGACGTTTAGCAGACAGTCAGGGGTTCCGTCACGCGAAAACGGAGAACGCACCGAGCAGCGCTTCGCCAAACGGACTGGGGAAACAATGCTCCGTAACCAACCGGTCGTCTTCGACCACCTCGAGCCTCCTTTTCTCTGCAGTGGACCGATAGATGGGCGTTCGGTCGCCCTGGTCGCCTGATTTATGGAGCGTATAAAATCTTTTATTAATATATATCGCTACGGTTTAACACGGCTCTCGGCTCTTTTGCGCATACACTTGCCCAGACACACACCAAGAAGCGACGCACATTTTCTCATGCCGTGCAGGGCAGGGTCCGTTCCGGAGCACCCGGGAAGGGAAACATTCCCCAGGTCGCTCGCCCCGGGGGAAAGCGCTGGGATGCTTCGCGCGCAATCTGGTCGTCCTGCCTCTGAACCGATTTGTTCGACTATTATCCGATCTCATCTACGCTTAAAAGCGGTCGACCCGAAACCGGCGCGTACGTGGAAGGCAGCTGAACAAGGAACGACAGAAACTCAGCGTTAGACACATTTCCGATCCGGCAATTTTGCCTGCTGCTTGCTCTCATAGACAAAATCGGTCCGAGCTGCCTCCGGATCGCATCGTTTCGCAAAAGGGCCGCAGCACGTTTATGGACGGGTGTTATAAAAATAAAACTGTCATCATCACCATCATCAGAGCGTCCGGAGGTTTCGAACGATCGCCGGCCGGGGTCGATCGTAAAATCGGCATGTCGTTTCACCGTCGGCAGAACGTTTTGCTACGCAACAGCAGCAGCAGCTTAGAAGCCGATCTTCGGGCCCTAGAAGTTCGGTGTCGACATGGAAACGCAAAAAGGATTGCGCGCGCTCGGAAAGTGTGACAAGATTTATAGCGTTTAATTGCTTGCGGTGTAGCGGGCGCGAGTGAAGCCCTGGAATGAGGCGGAGAGGCTAGACCAGAGGCAGGGTAATAAAGTTGTTGAGAGGTGCGCCGGGTCCGGATCTATCTTCTTGTGCGCGCACGCGGAATGAGTGAGAGAAACCCAGCTCAACTTATATGGCCCTAATTTGCTGGTCAATTACGTCTCGGGTCGGGACGTTTAAAAGCCGCACATTTTGTGCGTGATAAGCAAATCGAAGTGTAGTGAGATAAAGCGATATGCGATACGGACGAGAGCACATTCTCACGGGTAGCACTACTACTGATGGGTTTTTCTTGAAAAAAGTGGGAAGCCATGCTCGCCGTAACTATCAGACGGATCGATCAAGTCACTGGTAGCGACAGTGGATGGGAAGACGGGAGATAAGTGCTACCGAGCGGCATCCAGGACCACCGTCGGCGTCCACTCTTCCCAAACACACACACACACACCACAAGCACCACTCGATCGACCAGCTCGCTCTCCTTTTAATCTATCAATCCAGCTTCGAGCACCCTTCAGTGCCGTGTACCAAACTGTCTCCTCGAGCAGCATCTCACCAACGCGGAGTCGATGAATGAAGCAATTGTTTCTAGCAGAAGCGGCTCGAACACCGGGCCGATGTTTGTGTTTGACCAACCGAGAGCTATTTGCCACCGGTCACTCTTGACGGCTTCCGAGAGTGGTCGCAGTAGTAGTGGTGGCGGTGGCAGTAGTAATAGCTGCCGGTTTTCGTGCCCCGACGTACACGCGATCAGGCCGCCGAGAAAAGTCGATCAGTCGGGCTCGTTGTTCCCCTACGGTGTTCACGGGCTCTCGAGCTCGGCCACCCACTTGCCGTTGCTCCGCCAAGGAGAATGATTGCTGTTAATCGGAAAAATAAACAGTGTGGCCCGGCCCGGTGGGAAAGCACGATACTTCACGGCGCGCAATGGGTGTCGTAATCGAGAAAACAGCCGCCACCAGGTTTTGGTGGAACGCACCGGTGACGGGACAGTGACTCGCACGATGAATCGGTCGCCTAGAAATTGAACGATTCTCTGGCTTTGTGTGTCAAAGGGAAAGTCGTAGTTAAGGATTTGTAGTAATCTTCATGGATGTGTTTGCTATTCCAATGCATCATGATTATTTTATAAATATATCATAACTGTTAGCAACTATTTTACTACATTTTTGCGCACTTGAAATAAGTTTTTAACCCTCATCTGGACTCTTAGGTTCTGTTCTTCACAGGTCAAACTTTCCACCAATTATTACTTTGTTAAACTATAAATTCTCCAAGCAATTTCAAGGCTAAGACTGTGGTCTATTCTGAATTGTTTGATAGATCTAGAGTAGTCAAACAATAACTATACAAGACGTTTGATGTGGTTTATTATTAGAAGAAAGATTGTTCTTGGAAATCAACAATCTTGCCAATTTTAATAGTTGCTTCTGCTATGAATGTTTAATATTTTCGCTTTAAAAATTATGTTTGTTTCAATCAGCTGTTTCACGATCATGTTTCAATTTATTTTCAATTATTTTTTTTATTACTTAATTCAATGTTAAAATCCTGCTTCAAAGTTTGGAATTATTATTCTTTTATGTTGTAATCTGCATAATAAGGACACAGGAACAATTTAAGATTTTTGACACCCTTCAGACATATTAAGGGTTTTCAACCAATTTGAGACCGATTTTTTATCAATTTTTTTTGTGTTTTTCTATCATCAGGGTTTCTTGGTGTCCCATTTACCACTTGAAGCACTGTATGTGGATGAATTGCACCGTCGAAAGCATAAACCCGAACTCCCACCTTGCGAGCTTGCGGTACCGAGCCAGGAAGCGGCGCGTTATTAATTGTGAACTCATTCGCTCAATTAATAACGCTGCAGCTTAATCAATAAAGAGCCGTGTCGTCCTGTCTCGCTCCCACACCCCACACACCTACCTTCCGGGATGATCCCCGGACGAGATTCGCGCGGGCACCGCCACTAAATTGCCATTAATTTTCCTACAATTATTATAATTTATCGCTGCTCTCGCTCTCGCGGATTCACCCGGCGTGCGGCGTTTGTGCGTAAAACGTAACAAGGAAAACAACAGCCTTCTGCCCTGTGCAGATTTTCCGCCCCACCCATCCGCACGAGGCGACTACGCGGTAGGGCGCGCAAGGAAACCAGCTATCGCAGAGTGCATTAATTATTGATAGCGGTGCAGCTGGTGCAGCAGTAAAAATGCTAATGGATTGCCACCGTCGCGGCGCGGTCGGAGCGATGAATAATGACTTAATTTCTTCTGGACGCCCCCTTTTGCGGTGGTGATGCCGTGAAGCACTTTCTCCGCCAGTCAATTAAGCGACGCGGGAAGCGGGAACGCTGACGCTGATGATAGAATTAAAATCGTTAGGCCGCTCGAGTCCGCCTCGAGGCCAGGATGGGCGACAGCTTGCGATCGTGCGCCGCGGAAGACGATCGATCGGAATTATGTTGTAAAAAGAGACAATTTCATTGCACCAAACGTTCCTGCAGCAAATAGCAAGGGGGAACTACACACACACACACACAGTGTGCGGGAAACTTTTGCCAGGATTCCCAATGCCAGGTAGCGTGGTGGTTGTGCTGAACCCGTGCGTCCTGCTGCGTCCGACGACAGGTCAATGAGTCGATTAGTTCCCGGCTTGTCGTTTGTCATGTTTTTTTTTGCTCTTTCGCCCATTTAGGTGCGCTGTTTCGGGTTTCCACCGGGAAGGCACCTTCCAGGTCTCGCTCTCCCGCTGGGCCTAACTCCCGGCGTTAGACCCTCCCAGCCCAGGCGAGTGTGTGGTCCTCGCCGACCGTTTTGCGACGGTTCAATCAGCCCCGAACGCGCTCCGGGGCAAGGATGCGCCTGCAATCGAACACCGTGTTAAACCGCCAAAAATGGCCCGCGGCCTCATCACTTTCTCCCGTGGCGTAACGAGAAACCAAGCCGATTGTTGTTGGGAGGGGTTTTGTGTGTGTATTTTGTTGCAGAAAATCGAGCTCACAGTTGAGGTGGAATTGTGTGACAAACACCCCTCTATTACAGCCGGATTACAGCGATAAACAGCCGAAAGCCGAAGCGGCCCTCGAAAATAAATCCTCGAGGGCCGGCTGTTCACATTCAAGTGGCTTATTAGCGCGCCGACGGAAATATGAACACACACACAAACGACCGGAGCAGATGCAACCGTTGCGTGCGACCAAACGAGCAACCGCACGGCAGGATCTTGGGTTGTCTCTTTACGGGCCACTCTTAGCGTGCGCTTTGTAAATGATCCCGCACAACATTGGGCCCGAGCTTCAGTCTGAGTCTCCGAGCGGTCGGAACCGGCCCCTTAAGCCGGCACGTTTCAGCGAGGCCTTCGCGGTCATCGCGCGAAACGTGCCACCAACCGAGCCGATCTCGGTGTGATAAACATGGAAGCGCGCGTGGGCCAGGAACGCTCCGAAAATCCATAAAGCGAAACCTCCTCGCACACGCGCTCCTCGGAATAGTAATTAAGCCTAGCCGCGTGTGTGCGTAGCTGTGTGCGAGCCACCTACGCACGCCACTTACCTCGCTCGACGATCTTCCCGAAGAGGTTCTTGCCGCGCAGGAAGTTGCGCGTCGAGCAGTTCCAGCGGCGCGTCCGGAACTGGTGTTGGCACTCGTTGATCGCCAGGTTGGCGCCCTTCGCGATCGCGGCCAGCACGCCCGGGTTTTCGCGGGCCAGCCGGCGCTGCTTGCGCCGGAGCGTCGCGTGGATGGCCGGATCGAGGTAGGTCATGCCGGGCGCCAGCGGCGAGATGTTGTTCGGTTCGCCCGCCTTCGCGATGCCCCTGGAGAGAATGGGAGAGAAGAAACGGTTAGCAATGGATGCCGCTTTCACCGCGCCAAGAATTTGTTCAGTCTTTTTTGTGTCCACTTTCTCCCGGCCCAAGATCGAGTACAAACACCCCCTGTTTTTATGCTGCATGTGTGACCTTAAATTTCCCCGAAAACTTCCCGCGTTAGGCGGACAACTCAATCACCGAGGCGATAATGCGCCAAGCAAACAACAGATGACCAACAGGGCCGTGCAGGTGGGTAGGAAAAACCCCACCAACACACCGCAACACGACCATTTTCCCAACAGAAAATCAATCCTGTCCGACCAACACGAAAGCCGTGTCAAGGTGATCGGGTCACCGTAGAGATGCCACCTCCTTTTGAAGGCATCTACCAACTCAGCCGAAGCCAAAACAAGCGCCGGGCGGTACCGGGCGCTTTATCGACGTGCAAACCCGCGATGTTTGTTTCACAACGAAATTAGTTGTACCAATATTTGGGCATCGCGCGGGGCATCTCCCGGGGCGGCTCGGTGGCTCACGAAAATGCAAATGAGCCACCGAAGCTGCTCGCACCATCCAAATGGAGCTCCAGTTCCGGCGCTTCCCAGCAGCCGACGGGCCGATGATTAATTGGACAAACAGCTTCGGCGGGAGGCGACACAGCTCGTGGCCGTGTACGTGCTTATTGCGTAAGTGCGCAATGTCCGGTGGTGACCGTGACAAATGCTGCGCACACGGTTCCCACGGTTCTTCAATCGGCGGACGGTTCTGGAGACGCTGCTGGTGTGCGTGAGGGGAGTTCGACTGCAGTTCGTCATTCAGGGCCTGCCGGGAGTACGCCGGGAGAAAGTGATCCGGTGGCGAAAGTGATCGCCTAAGCATTTTGTTTGAGAGAGAGAGAAAAACGAATATTTACTCCCCAAAAGCAACAAGCGACGAACCCCTTTACTTGCTAGAGTAAATTAATTCAAATCTATCTTTACGCAAATTGGCGTAAAAGATCTAAAAAAAACAATCAGTGGATGATTCATTGCGTTCCACCGTACAAAAACTACTCCCAGTGTGATGATCGATACGTCCACGAAAGTGTCGGACGAACATTTTCGGCAGTTCCGCTCCGTGTCGCTCCGATTGCCGGAACGTGACCGTGGGTTTACGAGCGCGTACGTCATAAAACGGGCCTGGATCCTGGAAACCTGTCACGCACACACACACAGGCCGCGGCACGCATTCCGACACGTCACGGCAGACGGCACTCTCAGCATCCTCATCACCTCATTTCGTCATCGGCAGCGTTTAGTCGCCCAACTGACGCATCACTGCACTCGTTCTTACATAATGCACACCGTTGCATTCGGTGGAACGAGAGAAACCTTTTTTCCTTCTCAAAAATAAATTAACCCTTCCCATCGTCCCGTCCCGTCGCGTGAAGCGCAACGCGGAACGCGGAACGAACGCGTCTGGAACGCGTTGCGAATTCTCGACTCATGTTTTTCTGTTGTTGTTTCGTTCACTGTCGTATACTTTTCGTGCTGCAATCGGCGTGCCCAGTTCTAACAGATTTGTGGATGCCGTTTTTGTCGCCACTTGCCACCGTCCGGAACTGACGGAAATTGAACGATCGATATCACACGCGCGCACCATAAACGTAACGCATCGGCCAGACATCAGCCGGGCATCGATGCATCACCCCCATTTCGGGGACGACACCCGACGCCACGGTGAGCGTGTGATCAGGACCTCGGCGTGGCTCAGCTCGGCCGAAGCGGTCGAGTTCTTGACGTGCCGGCGGCGCATCACAATTTATGATCGCCCCGCCGTGTGGATCTTTCCAATGCGTTATTTATTGAGTCGCCCCGCACCGTTGCATGCGGCGACAAAAACAAACCCCGGGCTGTGCGCACTTTCATCACTTTCCAATCATGCGTGCGCGGAGCGAGCGTACCGGTGGCGTCTGCCGGTCCGAAATGTCCTTTTTCGGAGCGGTTGGATAAGCGCCAGCAGCAATCGGCGCTGGGCGCACTTTCAAACACCTCATCAACATAAACGGTTCGCTTTTGCGGCGCGGAAAAAAACGCAGCGGTGTTACGGTTGCGGTTTCGCTGACGACCGTCGACGGGGTCGGATTGGGTGTCCGTTATGGAGAAACCACTTTGTCACTGCTCGAACTCGACAGCCGGACCGCCGGACGCCACACCGCCGGTTCCAAGTGGATGAACCGTGTGGATGTGGCGTTCTATCTGCCGGATCGAATCCGTTTCATTTGTAATTTAAAGTCACACAAGAACATCGCCGGTAGATCACATTGCAAATGCCGATGCCGTTCGGACCGATCGGTGAAGTGTCGTCTTTACGGCCGTTCAATGTCGCGACAAACATTGGAAGCGACGGAAAATCTCATCCCGTTCGTTATCATACATCCATGACATAGCAGACCGCACGATGGGGACGTTTCGGTTAAGCTGAGGTCATAATTATTTTTTGTTGAAAACTTTCTATGTTTTTCTCACCCCGAAGAGTATTTATCTATTGCTTTTAAGCTAACGGAAATTTAGCACACGTACAGGAGACCTTTTATAAGTTCAAAATATGTTATTGAAGATAAATTGACCCACATCAAAAGAATTATATAATTAAAAAAACACAAAGAAAACACAATAGAACAAAATCTAATGTGTCCATTTGATTAAAAAGAATACAAACTCAACAAGTCCTAATTACTTCCTAATTACAAATACCTGATTCGTACATAAATTTGAGATTCCAAAATCCATCATCCTTTCTACCAATCTTCAGTCGTCGTTTTCATATCTTTTTATCAAATTCAATTTCCAACTATTGTTCCCAATTTTCTGTACTAAGCGGGTTGAAAAGGTTTTTCATACTTTTTTGTAGCAGAGTATCGATTATTACAATACAGTAACAATTACAGTAAACTTGTAATTTAAAGTCACACAAGAACATCGCCGGTAGATCACATTGCAAATGCCGATGCCGTTCGGACCGATCGGTGAAGTGTCGTCTTTACGGCCGTTCAATGTCGCGACAAACATTGGAAGCGACGGAAAATCTCATCCCGTTCGTTATCATACATCCATGACATAGCAGACCGCACGATGGGGACGTTTCGGTTAAGCTGAGGTCATAATTATTTTTTGTTGAAAACTTTCTATGTTTTTCTCACCCCGAAGAGTATTTATCTATTGCTTTTAAGCTAACGGAAATTTAGCACACGTACAGGAGACCTTTTAGAAGTTCAAAATATGTTATTGAAGATAAATTGACCCACATCAAAAGAATTATATAATAAAAAAACACAAAGAAAACACAATAGAACAAAATCTAATGTGTCCATTTGATTAAAAAGAATACAAACTCAACAAGTCCTAATTACTTCCTAATTACAAATACCTGATTCGTACATAAATTTGAGATTCCAAAATCCATCATCCTTTCTACCAATCTTCAGTCGTCGTTTTCATATCTTTTTATCAAATTCAATTTCCAACTATTGTTCCCAATTTTCTGTACTAAGCGGGTTGAAAAGGTTTTTCATACTTTTTTGTAGCAGAGTATCGATTATTACAATACAGTAACAATTACAGTAAACAATTACAGTAAACAATTACAATAGAAATACTCATCTATTGTTTTCGTATTGTATTGTTCATATTTAGATCAGATAATTCTTTTAGTTGCTTTTTTATATAAAGTAATCAAAACGAATATTAGTTTAAAAAACAATAATAACAATTAAAAACGCATTTTTACAATTTTTACAATCCTCTAAGATAAAGAGGGTTCTTTTTATAAATTTTCACTTATCTCGAGATCATAATCGGTTCCAGCTGAACCTTTCATGAAAGAGACAAAAAGATCAAATGTGATCAATTTTATAAATATGTCAAATAAAGAAAATAATAAAATTGAAGTTTTCAGTAAGTATTAAATTTAAGAAAAAGTACAGAAAGTGTTCCTAATAATAATGAACAAACAATCCTTCTTCGATAGTACGCCTTTCGATCAATTAAACCGCCTTTTTCCCGCAACGGGCAACCGCACAAACCACAACCACACGCACCGTCCGTGTTTTACCTTTTGCGGTTTTTCCTGCTCGGTTGAAATTCAGGACAAATTAAGCGGCCCGCGATCGATCCGCAGTGGATTGTGCAGCTAGAGCCCGGTGATGCCAGGCGATGGAAGAAAACGACGCAATCGAAAAACTAATTATCGCGCACGGCACGGCGATGGAGAGGGCGGCAATAAACAAGCACCTCATAAACTTCACTGCTCCGACGCAGGTCGTGTGAGGTCCATAAATTGCAACGTTCCACCGTGGCGGTTTCGCGTTGCATAAAAGTCAATACACTTACTTAATCTCCCTTCCATCACCATCACCACCACGTCCAGCCACCAAGGCAGTCATTTGTCAAACGCCAGCCAGACCCGAGGCTGGGGCCTTAATCGAGTACGAGCGCAAACGATATTTCATCGTATAATTAATGACGATTCAAGTGACAACGAGAGCAACGGCGGGCCCCCGGAAAATCCCTGCCCAAACAAACAAACAGCGAAACGATCATCAATCGATCTGCGTGCGTGTTGGTGTAATTACTCCGAGAGCGAGAATAGAGTTGCACCACACGCGTCACAAAGCCGCCCTGGGACCGGATGCCACCGGAGACGCCCCACCCCACGCCCCACGCGGGTGGAATGGGAAGCTAAATTAATTTATCAAAACATAAAGCCCCGCTCGGTGATCGAAACGCACACGGGGATGGCGCTCGAACTGCGTGGCCTCTCCAGACCCGTTCCCCGTCAGTCCGTCACTATTAATCACATCGGTAATCATTTTTCATACAAAACACACACACACACCGGGCAAGAATGCTGCCACACCGTGCGTCCTGCCCGGTGGTGAGTTCATAGTGGATGCACTATCCACTCCGGCCGAGGCCCCAGAACAGCGAACGATCGGATGAAAAATGACACGACGGTGTTAATTTGTCATTTATTACGCTATTAACAAACGGCTCCGACCGATCGATCCCGGCACGGTGCGACCGTGCATCCAGGTTGCATTTCGCAAGGTAGCAACAAATACTCGACCACAAACACACGGCATGGGAGCATGGGAAAAAGGATGACTCCGGGGGCGCATATTTGTTGCCCTTGTTCTGTCTGCCCCGGCTCTTCGCGAAGATGCACGTCGCATCGGCGATGGGAGCGTCGGCGCTGCACACACCCGCACACCTGCATCGGAATGTGGCCGTGTGCACACGAGATTTATGTGCAAACGATAAGCGCGCTCGCCCGGCTAACGCGGGCGCGGGTGGGTTCGTCGCTTAATTGCGCGCGCCCAGCTCTTTCGTAGCCGTGCCGTAAAAAGCCTTCCGAACCCGACGCGTATTCGAATGCGCGTGCTGGAGGTTAACATTTGAACACGCCCGGACGGGTGTAATCCTCGTGAGAAACAGGCGGACAGCATGCAGGACTCGAATTCGGGGTGAAGTCATCCGGCGCATTAACAATTTTACACCTTCAACGCGCAGACAGGGACGCAGATTGGCACCGAAAGCTCGCTTTTCGGATCAATCGCAACCTGTTGGGTGTTGCGTCGCTACCCGTGGCCACATTCTCTCTCTTTCTCTCTCCCATGGGCACAAAATTAGGCTAACGAAGGCTTATTACACGCACCAAACAACAACAAAAAAGAGGCAGGCTGGCAGACACAACACAAAATCCATTCTGCTGACGGATTGCCCGACGATCCGATTCGCGTTCGCGCGCGGTGTCGTTGCGCAAAAATTGGACAGTTTGTGCAAATAAATAAATCTCCCGGTTTCGCATCCTTCACGGAGCGCGGCGGGCGCGATCATCTTTCGTTGTGGTGTAGAACCAAACGCAACGAAAAAAAAAGCCAAACGGCCACCGCACCAAAAAAGGGAAAGGAATGGTTTCGTTCACACGGCTTTATGACGGGTTCGCTCGCTCTGCGCTGCGCCCGGCAGGTCGTCCGGTTCGTCCGGCTGGAGAAGGATTACGAGTGATTTGTTTCCTCCCCCCTCCCCCACCCTTCTCTCCTCCCATTCCCTTTATCGCCCCTTCGATATGGTGAAATGTTTGAGCGCAACGACGCGACGACCCCACCCCGATAACGATCAATTTGGGTTGAAAAGAAATCACCATCGTAATTAAACGCGAGCGCGCGCTCGCTGGAAGGAAAAACAAACCCACCACAGCTTGCAACAAAAGCTTCGACGCGACGCGCTTGCGAAACGTTCGCCGCACGTGAAGAAACCGGGTTTAATTTTAATTAAAACGGACGGGGCCGGCGCGCCAGAGCGTAAGTGCGCGATCGCGCGATGCATCCGGCGGGATGCATACAAATCAATTTCAGTGTTAATTTTTGTCTTTCACCTCCGCCGGCTGCCTTTTCGCACGCGCAAACGTGCGTGCAGCAAGGGTGAGATAATTTGCATTTATGCAGGCCAAGCACTCGCGAGGGAGATAGCGAGCGGTCGGAAAGGGCTTTCCGATTAAATAATGAATCCGCTAATTGCTAAAATAATTGTAATTATAATAATAGCGATAGTTACTATATATTTATTTGAGAGAGAAAGAGAGCAAAAAGTTCCTATTCCGTGTCGCGCCCTTTGCAGGATCCGTTCCAGTGGATCACGCGCGTAATGCAAAGTGACAGATAACCCACACCGTGCTACATCGCACCGGGCGAGCGCGCGCTTGTCACTTGTCACATCGCAGCGAGTGTGAAAACGTGGATATCCATTTCGGTGGGACAGGTTTGCGGTGCACGCGCAACAAATAACCAACAAAAAAAAGCGACGGGACACGGATCAAAAAGTGGTTAAATATTAAATCCCCCACAGGGCGGATCGTTTCCCATGGTGCTTTGCGTAAATTGTTTGCTTTTTTTTTGTTGTCGCCCCCCTCGTCTGTGTCTATAGTTTACGCTTTTATGAAGATTTATTTATGCATATTTTTTCGCTGCCATTAGTGACACCTTTCAAGAAGGTAGCCAAAGAAACACGCCACGGGCAATAAAACAAAACGTTTTTGCGTTCCCGTGCTCTCCGTCTGTGTGTGTTTGTGTTTTTGGGCTGTAAAATAGAGCCGAACGATCGATTTCCACAGGCGTGTGCGCGCGCGCGCCCGTCCCACACACCAAAACAACGGCGCACACTAAAAACCGAGTTCGCACCGGAGACGCCCGGAAACCAGCCCATAAAACACTGATATTGGAACCATAAATTTTCTATTAATCATTATCGCCCGAAGGGGAGGCAGTGAGGCGAGAGGGAGCAAAATCCGAACGATATTCGGAACGGGTGGAAATGTTAAACAGGGTGAGGTTTGGCCAATCCCCAAAGTCTCCGAAACCGAATGAAAACGGCAAATAAATAAAGAAACCAGCCGCAGGTTCGGGCCGCGCGATAAGCGAGCCAAAACGGCGAGCTATTAGGCGAGCGAGGCGCTTTAGATAAGCGCGATCCTGCGCGCTTCACCTAATGGTACACTTAAGTAGCGTGGTGATTAGGAAATATTAATATCCAGCCAGACTCCGGACGCTGCTGCTGCTGCTCCCACACCGCTGCGGGGTTTACGAGCAGGCCCTCCTCCCTCCCACCTAGTTCCCTCCCACCCTCAGAGGCCGTAATGATGTCATCGACAACATCATCATCATCATAGTCGTCGTCGTGTTCATTCACATCTCATTAGAAGGGTTCCTCGGGAGATGCTGCACACAAACAGCTACTTACCACCACATCGAGCCCCGGCCTCGGCCGGGCTTGGATTTGCTTTCCACCTCCGCCCAGGCGCTGATCGCCATCAGGCACACCATAAACACCGTCACTAGATTCATGCTTCACTGTCGTTTTTCGTTTGCCGGGAAGGGAGTTTTTGGGCTTTAACTTTCTATCTACGCCAGCTACTAGTTATCTAGCTCCTGAATTTTCGGAAATAAAGCACGCACTACGGTTTTTGCTGCTTCTTCCAGCAGCCACACGCCCGCCACACGTGTTCCAAATTTTGCACCGTTTCCACAACGCTCACACACGCGGTTTTCTATCGCCGGGGAAAAGAGCTCGAAATTTCGATGCTGCTCCAACGAATTAAGGGCCAATTTTTTTAAGGACCAAGATACAAATGAAAGAAATTTTGATTGTTGCTAGCATGCGAATGCCACCATCATCCGAAGCGCCACCGACAACATCCGATGCTGCTTGGGCAAACGATTCACACGATCGAGAAATCTGCGCATTATCACTCGACTTGGCA
>KZ072895.1:60780-81903 GCA_002091845.1 Anopheles cracens | reverse complement strand
GACACCAAGAACGGCTTCACCACACACAACCTCAGGGTCCTCTGCACGGTACAACGGCTACGCAATCACTGCCACCGCCAACTGGATCGCAAGGATGCAAACTGCCACGAGCGAAACGAGCCCGAAGTCCGACCGGAGCAGCAGAAAGAAAGAAAGTCCTGTCCGCCTGCCTGCCTGCCAGCCTGCCTGCCTGCCTTGCACCGGGAGAGCACCGAAAACATCAATCACGATCGCGCACGAGTGCTGTTATGCTGGGCTTATGCTCCGCTGATGCTGGTTTGCCGTTTGAAGCGGTCTCGCAGCCCGGGTCCCGAGAGCGTGCGTGCGCGCGTGCGCGCTCGTCCATCGTGTCGCCTCTGTTCGGTGCGTTCGGTTTCGATCGGGTGCGAAGGAGGCCGTTCCCCGGGGCGTCCCGAATGGCAGCTGTAGCCGTCCCGCTCGCACTAACGCGCCCATGAGCCCACCGTTCATCGATCCCCGATCGAGCCGCACACATCTCACTCTCGTTCTCGCACAGTCGGTTCGATCATCGACGAGCAAGCGGCCGCCAAGAAGAGGAAAACGAAACCGTGCGCCAATCTCACGCGTGCTGTGTGAGAGGCGAACGTTTCCTCCGCTCACTACCGCGTGTGTGAGGTGAGCGCGGCAGAAATGAACACACACGCGGGGCACGCACTCAGCGCGTGAGCTTTGAGGATGAACACACTCACCGTTACGAGGCGTTATGGTCGTGAGGAACGATTTGTGCTGCACGCGAGGAACTCACGGTCCGCACGTATTCGTTCCTCTTCGATTGACTCCGTTTCTCACTCCTTCTCACGCGGGACGCGAGTGTGTTTGCGAAAAACAGAAGGCGTGCACTTTGCATTCTCCCACGTGAGTACGTTCATTTCCGATGCGATTCATTCGACAAAGTGTGCAAATGGTTTGTATAGATTCCGAAGGCATGTTTTCAACATTTTCATCAACTAATTGCAAACTAACCACCAATTGTCACGCCAGATAATCACGCACACACACACCGGTTAGCGATAGTTTTACACAATGTCACTTTGCTCACGACCGAATCTATCTCCGGAATCTAAGCGACCGGAGCGGATGGCATCGCACGGTAATTGTTATCTGCAACACTGCTGCCGTGCAACTGGCTTGCTTTTTTCGTCAGTCCGTCGAGCCCTTCGCTTCTGGCTAACCCACCCGGGTTTAATCCACCTCAACTCGCATTTCACCCTGCTGGCGCGACATATGCAAACGGCAGTGTCAACACGTCATCACGATGCGCGATCTGCGTACGATGACGAACACACGCATGGGTCGCACGTGCGTGCTAACAGTGGGAGGATAGGCTTAGAGGAATGTCATATTTTGGACAACGTTCCTCCTCATTTTTTGTATTTTTCTCACTAGGAAAAAATAAAAATCAAAAATCAAATGTGAAAGGGCATTTTAATTTTCATAGATATTGGTTTCCAAATTAAAAATATTTTTAATAATGGAAATAGTTTAAGAAACGTTGTAGAGCTTCATCATAATCTCACTGTTCCCCGGTAGCGCATTGAGCACACTTTATTATGCTTCTTAAACCCTTCTCAACCCTTGTTCCCGTGCAACACACCCAGACGATCTCCCTCTCACAACCACTATCTAGATCGCCGTGCAGCGTCCCAGAGCAGATCCCTCGTTTAGTGCTGGAGCTCCAGATAATGTGATGTGGTGGCTCTTGTTTGACCAGCGTATCTCAAGCCCTCTTGTCCTCACTCCCCTCCCACCGTCCTGCTTTCGTTGACTGGCAGCTCAAACAGATTCTTCATCCACGCTCTCTCTTCCTCTCCAACATCACCGGAGTGCAGCACAAGCTCGTTTCGAATCAAATCCTCAATCGTCATCAAGTAGACGCTCCGGGTCCCCTGCTCGTCGCATCAAGTGAACGACCTACCGCGACAATCCCACGACGACAGTCCCACACAACCGCAACCGTGCCGCTGCCGATCGTCCCAATCGGCGAACAGCGCGCACCGAGAGCGCCGGAGCAGAAAACGAAACGAAACCGGCGATTCTCCGAAACGCATCTTGTGCGATCTTGTCCACCAGATAAACCTCTCCCCGGTGGTGGTGGTGGAGAAACCTCCCCGGGGTCTGGCGTCTGGGCGGATTATGCCGACTCTCGCTTCCTTCCGTCTGGCGAGTGCGGTTCCCAGGTAAGGCGCGACGGGGAGAGAGCGTGTGTGTGTGTGTGTGGAACGACGCAGCAACGGAACGGGTGAGAGAATCGGTGTAATTATGCCCCGTCATAATTACCAGGAAAATGTGAAAAGTGTTTAAGCAATATGCAACGGGGTGTTTACGGGGCTGGAGGCAAGGGACGCGAGAAGGTGTAAACATTTGGGCGAAGGGGAAAGTGCAGCGAAGGTCCTGCCGTTGGTGGGTGTGGGCTGCAGGGCTCGATTGACTTCAAGTGGCATTAGTGCTCGGGGCTCGGGAGCGGCCCGTGTGCCGATGATGACGACGGGCCGCAACAACAATGCGCTTTATTATTGTTTTGCCTCACCTCGGGCTTGTGTTTTGGCAGTCACTAATTATACGTAAACGCGCAGGCACGTGAAGCTGTTGCCGATGCCTTGAGAGGGGCCGTCACAATCTAGATCAAGTTGAGGTTGATTGAGCAAACGGTGAAGTGGTTAGCTCAGCGAAATGGTGTAGATCGGTACCTAAGATGGTGATCGCCAATGGGGTTTAAAAGCAATCCAATGCAATTTGCCGTTTACGTAGAGTTTATAAACGCTTATTCTTAAGCGATCGAAAGTGTTTCTGATCATAAAAGTATCCTTAAACACGATCAAAATCCTAACACAATTGAAACTGGCAAGCAGTAGTTTAAAAGCTAAGAAAAGAAGATTTTTGAATCTACTTTCTCTGATAGACCTTTCTGAAATTGTATCTTGCAATGAGCTTTGAGGCCTGTTATAGAGTCTGAAGGTTAGTTTGACATAATTAATGACATAAAGTAATAATACTATTTTTTTTGTATAAAATTACACAATTTTTTATTCGTTTGATGCTGTTTTGAACATTCAATCTGCAATGAGGAAAAAGAAAGAAATTTTGACAAACGTTTATAAGTTTCTTCCGGGCAAAAAAGGTGATAACTTAACTATCCAATTTTCATTGAAGTCTAATGGTTGAATTTTACAATACTAGTAGTAAAAATAGTCATACATATTATTTAAAATAAAAAGTAGTGTTATTGTAATACTTTAAATCATACAATAGCATTTCAAGTGGACTTTTCATCCGTACTATATACTTCAACACCTAATTTAATATCTTTTTATAGAGTTAATCGATTCTTCTCTCTTAGGGTTCTTAGGGAGAAAGGTTTAGAGGTTCTTAAAAACTGCATCTAGTGATTAAACATGAATGTTTAAATATGTTTCACCTTAAAACTAACGATTCTTTTGACATTTACATGAAACACGTGCGCTTAATCAACACTGTAGTATGTTAGAAAATAAATCACTTATAATCATATAAATAATCACACCAGGACCAGATGCGAATATGTTTACACCAGCCGCGTAAAAAACCCGCCCGTTAAAAGCCCGGTTTTAACGTTTATATTTTCAAACGAGCAATCATAGCAAGTGGGTAGTTTATAGCTGGTTGTTTAAATGAGTCTGAAAAAGTAAAGAGGCAGTTGAAAATACCACACAGTGCTTCCAGTCCACAGAAAAGTCAAGTAAAATTCCGTAAAAATGTCAACGTTATGGTGTGAAATACCTCTTTCTGAAATGTCAATATTGTCGGCGACAAATGTAGTAGATTTTTATGTTCATAGTTTACAGGTACGCTTCTGAGCACTGGTACTCTTTTTGTAAGGTAGAAAAATTTAACTTCTTATTTCATGGTTCATTTTGTGCAAGACATAAAAATATACTTAAACCAAAACCGTTTCTTACGACACATTGTTGATCGAGACGACAACAAAAAAAATGTACACGCATATTATTGCCTCCCTCCAGCAAAAGCTTGGCCTCACAGGCTTAAATGGGCCTTCGAGCCCAAGCTAGAGGAATGTCGAAATTATATTAAATACCATCAAGTCCAATAAATGGCGGCCCGAGGTTCCGAAGCGACCATTTCAATTTCCAGCCTCACACAAAAGGCTGCGAGCAGAATGACGAAGAAAAATGGTCGTGATTGTCGAGCATTTTTAGTGGCCAACACGAGAGAAAGACCGCGGACGAGGAGCAAAAAAAAAACAGCACACCTTCGAATACCGTGGCAGCGTGGCGCGAGTCGAGGAAATTAAGCAGCTAAAAACGGGAATTGAATGATGAAATTCGCCAGCCCCGACCGGCCAGCCCGGTCCGGAGACAGAGCCACGGAACAGTCACGAGAATGGGGTTGGTAAACGGGTTGAAAAGGGAGCCAACGAATTGGGAGGGTCGGAGGCCCGCCTAGACGTGCTGATCCCCACGAGCGAGCGTTCAAATTGGGTACGTGTAACGAAGCGGAAACTTTTATTATTTAATAAAGATGTAGTTCTTTCGCGTATTACTTATTGTTAAGTGGGCTCAAGCTTGTGTTTATTACTTGATTATGCGCGTTGAATGCCATTGATCTGGGGTGGCTCCGCGGTATGGCAGACGCGGACACAGCGCTGCAACAAAATGGAGACAACTGTGCCAATGAGGATCTGAAACATGTTTTACCACCACCGGAACATGAAGACAACATTGTGAGGTTTTGTTAATGTGTCGATTTGAATCCACTCTTCTTCTGGAGTGTCTTCAGTGGAATCTCCAGCGGAAAGCTAAGAATAAACCCAAAATAAACCTCCTTTCTCTCGCTCTCTCTCTCTGTTGGAAACAACAATTGACTGCAACCGTAAATTATTCCACTCGGAAATGCTGTCAAACGCCTTCTAGCGGTAGCACCCACTTCACCCGGCGGAACTGTACCGCCTCGGGTGAAAGCGCGTTCCTTTCCGCGCTGCACCGGGTCAAAGTACTTGCGATCGTTTCCGTCCCTTCAGCTGCCAGTTTGCCGTGTATCGTTTTTCTTTCATTTTTATGAAAATTTCCCGCAATTTTCAGGGCTTCTTAAGTGGATTCGGCGGAGGTTTTCCACCCGTCAACGCCACACAATCTTCCGCTTTCGTCGGGTGTTTAGTGCCAACAGGCGAGGCTGTCCTCGTAAAAAGTGCCGTACCTCTTGAGCGCTTGAGTGTATCGTTATATCTGTTGGAAAGTTATCTTCTTGCAAGGGATACTGAAAGACGGAGCACGCAGAAGACTGATTCGGTTCGAGGTATACACTTATGGTGGAAATATTGCTCCTTGGTCAGAGTGTACGTTATAAGAGAGTGAAATTTGATTGCAGTTTGTGCATCGGATTCGATTCAATACTTCAATGTGTGTTTGTGTTCTCGTCGGTGAACTTGACTGTGCCACCTCTTTAGAATTTCTGAATATATTACAAAGCTTGAGTTATAAATATGCATCATATGGACAATTATTTTACAAACATGTTTAAAAAAACGGTTTAAAATGTTGAATTAACAATCATTAAATTAAAAGAATATCCTATTGGACAAGTGCATCGATTACAAAACTGTTATGTCCAGCCATGTGAATGATGTAATTTGCTTTTTTGCTCTAAAGTTAGTAAGCAATGGTAAAATGTAACGTGGGTTATGAGTTTAATACGTCTTCTACAAGGAATCCTTTGAAAATGCGTGTTTTTTCAGGGAGGTCCTAGTTGATGAATCTTTATGAATGATGTGGATAGGATTTCTTTATTATTTCAACAGACTGAATAAGACTGGATTAAAATGAAAACTTAGAAACTGTCTTAAAATCTAACAAACAAAATTCAAACATACAGATTAGAACCAAGAACCGCAGAACAAGGAGAAGCGAAAAACAAAAAAGGAGAAACTCTAAAAATAAAAAGAGACACCTTTCCAGAGTAGTGACATGTATTGATGGAACTGCATTGACGCATGGAGCGTTTCCCACATTTGCTAAGTGTCGAATACGGATTCTTAGACTTTTCTACCCTCCAACATATCGGTTTGCAGGAAACTCTTACGTTGTGATGAATGGTATCTGCAGATTTAGATCTCAGTTGAATTTCTTCAAACACACATTCCAAACACTATCAAAGAGATCCAGTATACTTGGAACAAAAGCAATGATTCATATTTCTTTCATGTTATCAATTCTTTAACAATTATGTCTCAGCTAAGAGTGCTATGATTCATAATAATGGAATGACTCAACGACTCAAGAAAGCGTTCGAGAATTCTTGAGAGAAAACTCAAGAAAACTCAAGAAAACATTAAATGTAAACGATCACCTACACGTCACCTGATGACGGCTTTGTACTAAAAAGTCAACTAGAAACTAGTGTTATTGTAGTATTATTGAGTACGATGAACTATGAAGACACAACACAAAAGCTGTTCAATGCTGGTGCATATTACTCACACATTTCTGAACCATAAAAATCATATTTGATCCGTACGTTGATCTCCAGCTTGCCTCTTCCATTGCACCCTGAGTTGAAATTTACGATTTATTACCTTCAGCCGTTTTTGTTCGTCAATTCCAACCAGTCACATCGCAAAGCCTACTCGTTCAATAACTTCAATAAACTACACAACTCGTCTGGAGCAAAATTATTGCACACGTCTCTCCATTCATCGTGAACGTGTATACCCACTGCCGAACGCATATTACGACCCAAAAGCCACAAGATACCGCTTCCACGTGCAACCAAATCTCTGCATCTGCAGCAAAGCTGCCCTTGAACAGCTAGTTTGCATTTTATTTCGCCCATCTTCTCTGTAGCTCCACTAGCACAGACTACGTCGAAACGGACGGAACTGGCCGCCTAACAGCGCACGGCGAAACGGAGCACACAATCGTACAGCGGCAATAAAAGTTATTCTGATTGCCTCCGAGCATTGACAGCGCGATCGGAAAAGGTCTAGGCTCATGCAAGACGAATGTGGTATTCGCCAGCGGTAGCCGGGCCACTTTCCACGGACCGGGGAGGCACACAGCCGTGGAAAATCGAGCATCTTTCAAGCAAAAAAAAAATGGCTGCATAATGAGCTAGCACACGATCACGACAACGCGTTTGTGCCATTGTTGCCTACTACAATTGCTCACCGCACCACCATTATCCGACTGGATGCTGCTGCTTCTGACGTTGATAGTGATGAACCACAGCCACCGAAGCCCGCAGGCGCTGACGGTGCAGAACGGTGCAACAAACTGCACCTCATTCTGCACATGGTGCGCTCGAACGTTCCATTCCGCGGAACTCGTTGGCCGCTGGTGGATCAGCGATCAGCTCGTTTGGTGCTCAGCCCCAGCGATCGACGAACACTTACAGACCGCCCGAACGCGCCAGACGATCAATAATGCAGTAAATTAGCATTTAATTGGAATTAGCATAACCGTAACCGAACAGGTGTTGTTGAATTAATCATCTCAACTGAGTCCGGCGAGGATCATGATGATGATGTTGATGGGTTGATGAACATTCGTCTGATTGACAAGGTGGCGAAGAACGGTTCGACGCGACACAGATGCGGATTTGATTGAATTTGTATCGGTTGGGCGGTCAGCGTTACTGATTGGGTCAGTCAACGCAATTTATATGCATTTTGTCGGATTGTAAGCGTGTGCGCTAGAGGCGGAACAGTATCAAACCATATTAATTGGTTTCTCGCCCGAGATTGGATTGATAGGAGCTCGTTAACATTGGTTTCTTGGATGTGCAGCGTAGGGCAACGCATGTACTTCCAACTAATTACATCAGCTTATTTTTTAATATTCAACTAAAAAAAATGAATTCAGACGTTGTGTCGTTCAAACATGTTGCATAGCTGGATTATTGTTTGACGCCACAGACTGTTTCTGTTTCATATCTTCCCTAAGTTTGTTAATTTTGTCGCGCTTTATTCACTTACATTCTATTTTTACTTTGATTCTTAAAATTTACCTCCGCATCCGATCTTTTCAAACATGCGATCGATGAGGTGCTGTAAAAAAAATGGCAAATCCGATTGCTATTGAGAGACTGTACGGAATGATTCGATTGTAGTGCGTTACTTCCTAAAAATGTCTTTCAGGTAACATGTTGGTCTAAAATCAATGTTTGATAGAATGTTGTGCAAAAATGAGGCAATAAGTACCCAATAACTACGAAGATATCAATGGGAACAGCCGTTTATATGATCAGTAGAACACGATTAGGACAGAAATGACCAATCTTGAATGAAAATGTTACAAACCGACTTTTCGCCTTGTTAAATCATTAATAAATAATTAATAACCATTAATAACCTCAATATAATCAAGTAATTAATTGTACAAAACAAAATTTAGAAGCTCTATGAGAACATGTATCATCGATAAACATTGAAAACATTGAAAATTGCATTGTTATTCATATTTTAAAAATAGAGATGGAAATAATCGGTAAAATTAGATATTCTTGGCTGGTACATGAAATCAGATGACTAAAAATTTATCGTTTTACCAAATTTAATTTCTCTGTGAATTTGGGCCTATTCCTGGTAAATTGAACTCATCCGTTAAAAAAAAAACATCAGTGCATTGTACTAATAAGCAGAAATAAATTTTCCCAACAAACGATACCAAGGTCATTAAGATTTCATTTGAGGCTGTGGATGTAGAGCACGTTCCAACGCAGAGACGCTGTATGAAAAATTGCTCCACTTAAATGCACTGGAATGCAGGCGCACGCTCGGCCACTATCGCGGTCTATAAATCTACTCTCAATGGGGCGATGGGCCAATCGCGGCAATCGGCCATCCGGAGCTGATAGGAGTAAAACCCCGATGAGGAGCAGATGCGCACCAGAAATGCATTTGTGTCAGGTCGGGGTTGATTTATCTTTCTAGGTTACACCACCACAGCGCTGTTTCGGAAGGGGATTGTAACCGATCTAAAATTAGCAAACACCGCTTCCGGACACTTCTGGTGTTGTCCTGCGCAGTTGTAGGAGACACAAAAAACAACTCCGGTAGCATCAGCATGCACAAAAGCGCATGCGAAGGCCACACCGGTCTACGCAGCTTCTGTTCTGTGCTGTTCAGCATGTTGTCAGCACCGGTACGACCACACAGACTCACTGACGGTACTCGCTCGCACTGTTTCTCCTGGAAGGCTAACTCCCGGGCAGGTATCATCACCTTACAATTGGACGATACGTTACGCTGGTGGGAAACTCATCGATCAGCTCCAGCGAAACCGTCCACTGCTCTCCGAGTGGGTGCAACAGCGTTAGGAATGTGCACCTCCCGACGAACCCCGGGAGAGTTTTCCGCACCAGCCCCGGGTGAGCTACTGACTTCGAGAGTCAAACAAAACCGAACGGCACAGCGGGCAAGGATCTGCGAGGTTGAGCATCTTCCTTCGGCGTACTGAGCTGATCTGTGCCACGGTGAGACCACACCTCTTGCCAATGGTACCCGAACCCGGGAGGTGGTCTGCAACCTCCGGGCGAAGCCTCCACCAGCAGACCCGACTGACCTCCTCCAGGGGGAAGGATCAGTTGCAATTATGTCAGTATTAACGCTGATTGAATCATCCTTAACTGTGCAGTGGGCAGTATGCAGCCCAACGGAGATCAGGTGGCCGTCAATCAAGTGGCGTAAGTCGATCGTAATGAGTTTATCCGAGCACCGGGATGCCTCGGGTGGGAGCGACGCGGCCAACGGTTCACACCTTGGTGGTCCGCCGGGATCGCAAAACGATCAGACGAACACAATTAATATTATTTCATCCCTGTTTCTCAGGAGCCTCCCGGTTTTTTCCCCTCTTGTGTGCGCTTCATTCACTCCTTCCTTTCATTCTTCCCGACAGCCGATGCTTCTGGCCGTTTCTTTTCTTTGATGTTCGATCTTTCTCAAACATTTTACACAACATTTTTGACAGCCGGGGCCCAGTTCCCGGGGGCCCAGTTGAGTGAGGATATCTTCTTCGCAAGCGCTTTCTGCCCGGGCGCGGGCTTCACCGGGCCACTCGTTTTATTGCGTGGTTTTGTTCGCCCGGTTTCATTTTACTCCTGACACACTACAGTTTGTCTATTGCGTTGCGCTCCCACTACTGGCCAGCTTGCTTTCTTCACCTTCGGGGCGGTTTTTTATGCTCTCTTGTGTTGCGATGTCGGGTGCGATTGCAGCGGCCGGTGATTTATGTTCGTGTGCGATCGACAACATCATCAGCACCGCGAGTTGCTCGCTTTCGGGTCAAAAGGCTACGGCTGCGGCATGCCGGGTCGTTCATCGCTTTATCAGATGTGCGGCCCGGCGGATGCTTTGAGGATCCGGGCGGCTGCCGGTGTTGAGCAGTGGTGCCGGAAGGATGAGAGCAAAAAAGCAACACACGCAGCAATACCACACACATGCCGTCCTCACACTCTGCAGCGCACCGCACAGCGGGTGATCTTGTACGATCTTTCATCGGTGACCGCAGAGGCTTGGAAGGTGTATGGGTATTCTGGGAAGAAATTAGGGCTGATAATTAGATCGATCCTGTAAGTGCCGCTTGGAGGAAGTGTGACTGACGGTGGTAGCTTGTAAATGATCTAATCGAAACGTGTGTTAGTTTTTGAGAATGTATTTGGCTGAATGGTGGTATGTTCATACAGTTCTTGGCCATCCATGTAACCATATGACGACTTTCAAACACTTGTTTATTCGAGACCAAAAATTGGTTAAAAGTACAGGTTTTTTTTTAACGTCCTAGATTATCATAAGGATTTTTTTTAAATGATTTATAAAATCATCTTATGATTATTTTTCTTCAGATTTTAGAACCAGAATTTCAGGTTTTTTTTCAAGTTTCAAGTTTTGGTCCCTATTTTAAGTCATGCATCTAAAAATATATTAATTATAAGGATATTCGTTCGATATTATGAAATGAGCAATTTGAAACCAAAACATGTGTTACAAAAAAAACACCAAATATCCTGTTTAGGCTCTAAAAGATCAGATCTTCTTTATTTTGCACAGCTTGCAGCAAAACATGATCTTCTACAAACACGCTTTTACTCACAGTAGAATTTCAGGTTTTTTTTCAAGTTTCAAGTTTTGGTCCCTATTTTAAGTCATGCATCTAAAAATATATTAATTATAAGGACATTCGTTCGATATTATGAAATGAGCAATTTGAAACCAAAACATGTGTTACAAAAAAAACACCAAATATCCTGTTTTGGCTCTAAAAGATCAGATCTTCTTTATTTTGCACAGCTTGCAGCAAAACATGATCTTCTACAAACACGCTTTTACTCACAGAGGATTTAAGGCGAAATTAAAAGCTCGACTAGTTCTCGCTTGATTAATTTCGATCGAAAATTCGCCGTTCCGTGCGTTAAATTTTCATCTAAATTTCTGCATCCCCATCATCACGTCCCAAAACGGGCAGCTTTAGTTAATGTGCTGTATCAACGCGCTCGCCCAGTGATTAGCATGCTGACGACCTTCGGATGGCTTTAGTCAAAGCAAAACCACCCACGGGCAAAATTCCACTCTCCCTATCTCCCTAGCAAAAGCTTAATTTCAGCATTTCATTGACTGTGCCATTTTCTAAACCCCACACGACCTGTGCACGTCACCTAATTCCGACACGGTTCATGGGTGGCGGGGGTGAGTTTCCCTAAGCCTGCTGATTATATTTGATTGACCTGCCACCAGCGGCGCGATCGCGAACAATCCGCAAAATGAAGCTGCCGCTACCTCAAGGTTACCACCACACAGACAGCGTTTTAAAGCAGCGCGCATGTGCGAGAGTTTAATCATTGCCGATCACTTTCCATCCCGAACCAATCAACTCCCACCGACCGGAGCGGAGGCGGAAAATCGGGAAAGAATGTTAAAAGCATGGCTAATTGATATTTCACACTCGAATTAAAAGCGGCCCGAAGCGAAGGTGCATGGGATGACTCAATCGAGCGGGTTCCGTTCTCGTCTCCACCTCCGGGACGGATAGTTAAATAGGCCCGATAGCTGCCAGTCCCATCATCTTCATGCTAATACAACAGTAACAACAAACGACCTACGCGGTAGTTAGGAAACAGCCATCCCGGCCCATATCCCGACGGAAGACTCACCGGCGCAGGTATCGGAGCGGTCCTAATTATACTGTAAACGTTTCGTGAAGGGGCGTCAAAATTCCTTTCCAGAGAATTAAAAATAAAACATCCCGATCCGTGTGAGTGGGTTGCGATCGTTTCGCTGCGGGACTCGAAAACCGCCCAAAGATCGGGCCATCACCATACCGGAAAGATTTAATTACTGACGCCTGCAGGCGGCGCAGCCAGGCGACGAACCCGTAAGCGCTTTGACACAACAACAATAGCAATCGAGCGCCGAATCGTTTCGAGCGCTCTTGTTGGAGGTTGCTTCTAGGCTCAAAGCTTTAGAACTCACCCAAGTTTCCACAGTGGTGAGATATTTACATGGGCTCCTGCGCCTTGTCGGACCGTTTTTTTTTGTCGGAGGCGCACCTAATGATGCGCTGCGGTTTTGTTCCGTCCGCTTCGGTTGATCGTCCCGGTACCGGTGCCCACGGTCCGCGCGGCAAGACGAGACCACACAGACACTGCGCAGGATGGTCAACTCCCTTTTTGCTAATAACTTGATTAAGTAATTAATCTTTTCCTCGCCTCCGTTTCTTCAACGGGGGTCGGCATGTTCTGTTTGTTCACCATATGACGCCCGTAGGTGACCAACCACCGCGAATGCTCTCACAGTAGGCTGCGGAGGAGCAATTAGTAGGTGGGCCTGCTTTCTACTTACAGCCAACAAAGGCCGGCGACTATTTGTATCGAAAATTTATTACCCCGCTTTAAAACGGAATCATCATTATCGCCATGACTTTGACGTGACGTTTCGTGTGTCTATTCGGCTGGAATTAAAATGTGAGGGGTGTATCTTATAGAAACGAATAAAAAAATCAAACACACAGAGCAGACGAACGAAAAAAAAGAGGCTCACAATCAAAAACCCACCTCCAACCGTCCTAATGAAAACGATCATCCAGCGTTCTCGAAGCAGCGGTTGCTATTAAAACGATCCTCGATCCACACAAAACCCCGAACCAGCCAAAGTGATCATTTCCAAACAAACAAAACAACAGCAGCAAAAAAAGCGCACCGTGGTGATGGGGCAAGTTTGTTTCCTCCACGCCAAACCCCCATACCAAATCCACCTCCAGAACTCCCCCAAACAACGGGATGGAATGTAACGAAACAGTAAAATATTTAATAACGCCGAAATATCGCCACGGAAGCGTGACAAATTCAAATTAAATTAAAGAAGTTGTTTGATGAGCGAAGAAACAGCTTCGCGCGCGGGGAATCTGTCTCACCGCGCACCGGCGAACGTCGACGAAATGAAGCCCGTATGACTAAGCACACCGGGAGATCGGGACCAGTGGGGGAGAGGCACCGAGAGAGGGGAGGGGGAGTGTGTATCAACATCACTTTAACAAACTTGTTTGATCATGCTCATGTTGTTAGTTTTGACTGTTTCTGGGTTGATCGTGTGTGTGTGTGTGTTTGAGTTTTTCCCTTCTTCTTCTTCTTCTCCTGGTTGTTAATTTTGTTTTGTCGCTGCCACCACGAAAACCACTGACCACTAGGGTCTAAGGACGGTCTTTTTTATTGCCATTAATCGCGCGCGGTCATTAAGAGACTGAACCGGGCCGACTAATAATGTGGAACTGAGATTGTGTTTGTGGGTGTGTGTGTGTGAGTAGTTTTTTTTCGCTTTGTAATTTGCTTCGGAAAGAGATTCCATTTGGAATGGAATTTCAGTTGATTTAAAAGAAGGATTGCGATGAGTCAACTGGTAGCTGACTTACGACGAGGAATACTTTTTTTTGTAAGATTGCTTGTAAGTTTTTGAAGTAAGTAAAGTATTGTCCTTAAGTACTGTTTTTCGTCAGCTCACTAACATATTACATTTAAATGCATCAAACGATGGTTTGCATCGTTGTTAAAAAAAAACTATAATGATTTCTACCTAGCTTATAGGTTATAAATGTCTACAATTTTTATTAAAAATATATAGTTATTCCTTAAAAAACGCGTCAAAAAGGCGAAAAAATGTGTCAAAATGTGCTTTTAGTGAATTTTTATTATTCTTAAAAATTCATTTCTGAAGGATGATAAAAGCTGTTTATAGCTCCAAATGTGAAAAAGTCTGTTGAATGTTTCTGTTTTATGAATCTTTCATGATTGTTTTATTGCGATATTATTGAGGAATTATTAATTGAAATTGTTAAATTTGTAGTAGGAAACCAATTATTTCTCGTTTTATCTTTTTGTCAACTTTATGCGCTTTAATGTAATAAATTTTTGTAATAGTTCAATACTTTTAAATTGTTTTTCAATTATTTTTCCTCTTAAAATAGCTTCAATTGCTGGATAAAAGCTACATCCAAAGGATATTCTGAAAATCTGATGAAGTGATGTTTCAAACTTCAATAAACTACAACACAAAATTTTGAAATAATGTGTCTAAAACTGTAAATAAAGCACAATAAAATGATATAAAATCATTTCTCAAATGATTCGCATAGGTGAACCAACAGTTTAGTGGGTTAAACGATATCTATTAGCGACATATTTAGAACCTTCCAGCAACACACGCAGCAACATCCATCACCAGCACCTATTATTTCCAAACATTTTTTTTAGACCGTCCCACACCATTTGCAAGCTTCACTTCAGCGTGACGTGTGGCATTTGGTGTCCCTTTGCTCTCCACGCAATCTGCACTTTTTTCACGCATATCAACCCGATTATCGAGACGGTCGGACAAAACTGACAACTGCGAAGATGCACCACATCCTTAAGGCGATGGAACTGCACTTCCCTTTCCGCCGCGGGAACATCATTAGAATCGTTCGTCCCAATGCCACACGGACCCGGCAGGGATTGCAAACGGGATTTTACGCCTCCAGGTGACCTCCCAACATGCGCACCACTGATCGGGCCATCATCACCACCTTCGGTCGGAAACAAACACCGGCCCGGAGCGGGGCCATTTGCGAGCGGCTTTTCCCAAACCCGGCCAGCACCCATCGCTACCGGACGCGTTCTGTCGAGAGGGTCGGCATGTTCTGTTTGTTCACCATATGACGCCCGTAGGTGACCAACCACCGCGAATGCTCTCACAGTAGGCTGCGGAGGAGCAATTAGTAGGTGGGCCTGCTTTCTACTTACAGCCAACAAAGGCCGGCGACTATTTGTATCGAAAATTTATTACCCCGCTTTAAAACGGAATCATCATTATCGCCATGACTTTGACGTGACGTTTCGTGTGTCTATTCGGCTGGAATTAAAATGTGAGGGGTGTATCTTATAGAAACGAATACAAAAAAAATCAAACACACAGAGGAGACGAACGAAAAAAAAGAGGTTCAAAATCAAAAACCCACCTCCAACTGTCCTAATGAAAACGATCATCCAGCGTTCTCGAAGCAGCGGTTGCTATTAAAACGATCCTCGATCCACACAAAACCCCGAACATGGGATGACTCAATCGAGCGGGTTCCGTTCTCGTCTCCACCTCCGGGACGGATAGTTAAATAGGCCCGATAGCTGCCAGTTCCATCATCTTCATGCTAATACAACAGTAACAACAAACGACCTACGCGGTAGTTAGGAAAGAGCCATCCCGGCCCATATCCCGACGGAAGACTCACCGGCGCAGGTATCGGAGCGGTCCTAATTATACTGTAAACGTTTCGTGAAGGGGCGTCAAAATTCCTTTCCAGAGAATTAAAAATAAAACATCCCGATCCGTGTGAGTGGGTTGCGATCGTTTCGCTGCGGGACTCGAAAACCGCCCAAAGATCGGGCCATCACCATACCGGAAAGATTTAATTACTGACGCCTGCAGGCGGCGCAGCCAGGCGACGAACCCGTAAGCGCTTTGACACAACAACAATAGCAACCGTACGCCGAATCGTTTCGTGCGCTCTTGTTGGAGGTTGCTTCTAGGCTCAAAGCTTTAGAACTCACCCAAGTTTCCACAGTGGTGAGATATTTACATGGGCTCCTGCGCCTTGTCGGACCGTTTTTTTTTGTCGGAGGCGCACCTAATGATGCGCTGCGGTTTTGTTCCGTCCGCTTCGGTTGATCGTCCCGGTACCGGTGCCCACGGTCCGCGCGGCAAGACGAGACCACACAGACACTGCGCAGGATGGTCAACTCCCTTTTTGCTAATAACTTGATTAAGTAATTAATCTTTTCCTCGCCTCCGTTTCTTCAACGGGGCCGGGTCGGCATGTTCTGTTTGTTCACCATATGACGCCCGTAGGTGACCAACCACCGCGAATGCTCTCACAGTAGGCTGCGGAAATTTCAGCATTTCATTGACTGTGCCATTTTCTAAACCCCACACGACCTGTGCACGTCACCTAATTCCGACACGGTTCATGGTTGGCGAGGGGTGAGTTTCCATAAGCCTGCTGATTATATTTGATTGACCTGCCACCAGCGGTGCGATCGCGAACAATCCGCAAAATGAAGCTGCCGCTACCTCAAGGTTACCACCACACAGACAGCGTTTTAAAGCAGCGCGCGTATTGTCCTTAAGTACTGTTTTTCGTCAGCTCACTAACATATTACATTTAAATGCATCAAACGATGGTTTGCATCGTTGTTAAAAAAAAACTATAATGATTTCTACCTAGCTTATAGGTTATAAATGTCTACAATTTTTATTAAAAATATATAGTTATTCCTTAAAAAACGCGTCAAAAAGGCGAAAAAATGTGTCAAAATGTGCTTTTAGTGAATTTTTATTATTCTTAAAAATTCATTTCTGAAGGATGATAAAAGCTGTTTATAGCTCCAAATGTGAAAAAGTCTGTTGAATGTTTCTGTTTTATGAATCTTTCATGATTGTTTTATTGCGATATTATTGAGGAATTATTAATTGAAATTGTTAAATTTGTAGTAGGAAACCAATTATTTCTCGTTTTATCTTTTTGTCAACTTTATGCGCTTTAATGTAATAAATTTTTGTAATAGTTCAATACTTTTAAATTGTTTTTCAATTATTTTTCCTCTTAAAATAGCTTCAATTGCTGGATAAAAGCTACATCCAAAGGATATTCTGAAAATCTGATGAAGTGATGTTTCAAACTTCAATAAACTACAACACAAAATTTTGAAATAATGTGTCTAAAACTGTAAATAAAGCACAATAAAATGATATAAAATCATTTCTCAAATGATTCGCATAGGTGAACCAACAGTTTAGTGGGTTAAACGATATCTATTAGCGACATATTTAGAACCTTCCAGCAACACACGCAGCAACATCCATCACCAGCACCTATTATTTCCAAACATTTTTTTTAGACCGTCCCACACCATTTGCAAGCTTCACTTCAGCGTGACGTGTGGCATTTGGTGTCCCTTTGCTCTCCACGCAATCTGCACTTTTTTCACGCATATCAACCCGATTATCGAGACGGTCGGACAAAACTGACAACTGCGAAGATGCACCACATCCTTAAGGCGATGGAACTGCACTTCCCTTTCCGCCGCGGGAACATCATTAGAATCGTTCGTCCCAATGCCACACGGACCCGGCAGGGATTGCAAACGGGATTTTACGCCTCCAGGTGACCTCCCAACATGCGCACCACTGATCGGGCCATCATCACCACCTTCGGTCGGAAACAAACACCGGCCCGGAGCGGGGCCATTTGCGAGCGGCTTTTCCCAAACCCGGCCAGCACCCATCGCTACCGGACGCGTTCTGTCGAGAAAATGGGCAAACTTTTACCATTCCTTTTGGTGAGGCGCACACTTTTCTCCCTCCCATACATGCGCTGCATATCTCGGTCCGGCCATCTAGGAACCGGACGAGACAGCGAAACGAGTTCGTTTTATTCGCCTACCGTAACGCAAACGCGCGGATAAGAGTTTTGAAACGCGCACCGCACAACTTGCGCAAGGCCCGGGCGCGTGAAAAACGTGCCCGAGAGTGGATTTTTTTTCTTCTTGTGATCTGCAGCGCAAAACTCGCGCGCCCCGGGAACAGCGCACAGGTACCAGGCAGTAGCTGGCGATCGTAAGGGGTCACCAAGATCAACCTGTGTGTATGTCGAATAGACATGCGAAAGTACGGAGTTCACGTTTAATAGCACCCCACCCGTCTACTGCACCGGGGTTTCGAGCGTCGGTGTGGTGCAATAAAAATCGCCCGCCCCGCAGGAACTCGATCCTCCGGATCCTCCCGACCTGGACGTCAGGACGTCCCGACACGGCGGACAGAAACCTCCGGCGATAATATATTAACATGTTGTGTTTTCTTCTGTTGTTTTTGTTTTTGCTTTTGTTGTATTCCCCCCCAGACGCAATTCTACCGTCCCGCACACACACACACGCACATACGAACCGAACTGACAACGGCTGACAAATAAACAAAAGAATCAGACATATCGGCATCCGTAGCGATCTGGGTTTTCGTCGTTGTTCTCCCGTTCGAAACCGTTTGCGGCATTTATTAATGAGCAAACACAATAAAATTAATACAGTGGTGCTAATTTATTCACCTGGGCCAGGTATTGGCCTGGGAAACTGTACTGGACTGTGTGCGGCGGTTTGTCCGGTGGTCCGACGGGACCGGGTGTGGATGTGGCTGGAGCCTTTTTACGGCAACACCGGCCACTACCGGTAGTTCTGGCGGTCGAGAAACACGCCGCGATGGCCGCGCTCGAAAAGTGACGTTCAGTGAGGCATTTGATTGTTTCTTTCCAGACTGCGTGCGTGCGTGGGGTGGTCTTTCGTGCGGAGCGGGATTCTCCCGGTTTCTGCTTTATTACCAAGGTAAAAATGTGTGACTTTTACTGGGAGTAATTCTTAGCTGCTACTATGCTGGACGTTGGTATGGCTACTGGGAATTACCTGTGAGTGTAAATGGATGCGTTGTGCCGCCGGACAATGTCGCCACAAACATCGTATCTCAAGCTGATGGAACAAAAATATATCAGCATCCCAGCAACAGTGAACGGTTTTACGACCCCAACAAGCACTCGGACACTGTTTTTCTTTCCATCAAACCAAAACACGACCAGACAAGTAGAACAACAGCATCAATCACTAGAACAGCGATCAATAGCAGCGGAAATAGGCTAGAAGATGGTGCATCAGCCGACGCCATCCTTAAGGCACGACCAATAAGCTAGGACCGCGTCGTAAATGAGGCTACTGGCTGGTAAGGAAGTGATAGTAGCCTACGGGGGAACTAAAAAAACAAAACCGGAAGCATCAGTCAGTGGCAGCATTAGCCATTAACCATTTTTTGTTGGACGCATCGCTCTGCTGTTGAAATTAAACTCTTCCCACAGCTTCTCACGGAAGTGTCGGTGCCCGTGTTCCGTGTTCTCACCTCACCCTGACTCCCAGCGTAAAAGCGTACACATTTGTGTGAAACGCGCGATCGCAGGTACAACCCCCCTTCCAGAAAAAAAAAATCGGGCCCTAAATACCGATAGAATGTTAATTAATAGCGCTGTGTATATAATTACGGCTAACCAACAACACAAACAGCAGTAAAATCTCTCACTTTCCACTAATTACTTAACATCCATCCCGGCTCATCGGCCTCATCTCGGGCTTCTGATCGCACGCGGTACCGATCCATTTTGCCGATATCCGAGCCAGCCGCCCGGAGACGTACGTCCTGTTCCCTTCGAGGCGGGATAATTTTCCAATTCCTTTCCGCGCCGTGCTGCGCGCGTGTTCTTGCGCGTCGCTCTTTACTTCTTTTGCCCCCTTCCCCACGAAACCGGTGTCGGTTTCGGAATGTATATTAAGCTAATCGCCCTCGCCGCGCAGCCTTAACAGGCTATTAATAAAAAATTAAGTTATTTTCCCGCTTCCCGGCGCAGAAGCAGTTGGACGCAGGCTCGCAGGCTCTGAACGACATGGCCACATTTGGGTTGGAGTGTTCTTCCAAACGGGGAAAAAGTATCCTACACGGAGACACCCGGCGACCGGAACGAAGGAAAGGAAGGTACAGACCGAAGGAAAGGATCTTCAAGATGTTCCACCCCATGGAATCATCCTTTCAAGGCGTCCCAAAGGGAAGCGGACAGCGCGCTGGCTTCTGGAAGCCGGGAGAAGTAATAAAAGCCCGAAATTGAATTGTTTTTCCCGTTCCATTTCTCCACGCGTTTTTTTCTCTCCATCGCATGCTCGCTCTATTGTTTCGGCCCGCTTTTACGCTATGATCCGCTCCGCTAGCGTCGAGGGTGGTTCGAACAACTTTATCACCTTGCTGCAGCCGAACCCAGCGACAAAGCTGACAGAGCGCCGATCAAACTCCGATCGCAGCCGGGCAGCGGCGCCTGGCGGCAACATCTAACGGGGGCCGGGTTGGAAGGTACCGGGCGTTTCTCATCGCCAGGGTTTTATGGCTTTTTTATTTTGTAAAAATTTTCGCGGTCTGCAAAAGCGTTTGCTGAAAATAAAAAGGGAATTACTTTATGGACGTGATTTGGCTGCGTGCAGGGATCGCTGAAGCATCGCACATAAATTGCCCATAAACGGGACAATTCATGCACAATTAGGAGTGCAATTGGTCACACGCACGAATGAACACACCCGTTGAGGGCTACAGCAGCTGGCGTATGGATGCAAGCTGACCCGGACGGCACATTTCGAGTGCTCAAGCGGTCAAGTGGCGCTAAACTGACCCTCGAATCGAGACCGAGCTAAGCGGCCCTGTTAAAGTTGGGTGTAGAAAATTTTTGATTTACACTACACGCGGACTCGAAACATCCAACGAATTGATCCGCTCTTATACCAGGAGTAGCAGCTGCACGACACAGCTGGTCCGTATTTCGTTGAGAGCATTGCTGAGCACCCGAAGAGAAGATTACGCAAACGTCATCGAGCCGCACCGGAACGAATCACCCGGACTCGGAACCCGTGTAATGACTTCATTATGTGTGTTGGACGCACGACCTTGGCTCACCTTGCGCACACTTTGTGGTTCGATGAATTTATTAGCCTCCCAGGAGGATAATGGTAATCATTATGCCGCAA